>JAUUDZ010030676.1:0-11012 GCA_032361705.1 Panulirus versicolor
TTGGTCTCCTGCTTCTCCTTGTTCCCTCCACCTCTGACACATATATCCTATTTGTCAATCTTTCCTCACTAATTCTCTCCACATGTCCAAACCATTTCAACACACCATCTTTCGCTCTCTCATCCATCTCTCTTACCCTTACATTACTTACTTGAACAAACCACCTTACATCCACCCCTGTCTGTACAACCCTATCTATAGCTCATGCCCTGCAACCATGTAACATTGTTGGAACCACTATTCCTTCAGACATACCCAATTTTGCTCTCTGATATAATGTTCTCTCCTTCCACACATTCTTCATTGCTCCCAGAACTTTCGCCTCCTCCCCCACCCTGTGACTTGCTTCTGCTTCCATGGTTCCATCCACTGCTGAGTCCACTCCCAGATATCTAAAACGCTTCACTACCTCCAATTTTTCTCCATTCAAACTTACATCCCAGTTAACTTGTCTCTTAACTGAACCTAATAACCTTGCTCTTATTCACATTTACTCTTAACTTTCTTCTTTCATCCACTTTACCAAACTCAGTCACCAACTTCTGCAGTTTCTTACATGATTCAGCCACTCTAGCTACATCATCGGCTAACAAAAACTGACTCACTTTCCAGGCCCTCTCATCTGCAACAGACTGCATACTCACCCCTCTCTCTGTAACTCTTGCATTTACCTCCCTAACCACCCCATCCATTAACAAATTAAACAACCATGGAGACATCTCACACCCCTGCCACACACCGAAATTCATTGGTAACCAATCACTCTCCTCTCTTCTTACTCGTACACATGCCTTACATCCTTGGTAAAAACTTTTCACTGCTTCAAGCAACTTTCCTCCCACACCATATACACTTAAAACCTTCCACAAAGCATCTCTGTCAACTCTATCATATGCCTTCTCCAGGTTCATAAATACTACATACAAATCCATTTGTTTTTCTAAGTATTTCATACATCTATTTTTCAAAGCAAACACCTGATCCACACATCCTCTACCACTTCTGAAACCACACTGCTCTTCCCCAGTCTGATGCTCTGTACATGCCTTCACCCTTTCAGTCAATACCCTCCCGTATAATATCCCAGGAATACTCAACAAACATATACCTTTTGCCTTTGTACAGTAGTACTGTGCATGCATTCTGCCAATCCGCAGGCACTTCACCATAGTTCATACATTCACTGAATATTCTTACCAACCAATCAACAACACAGTCACCCCCTTTTTTAATATATTCCATTGCAGTACCATCGAAACCCACCATCTTGCTGGATTTTGTCTTCCACAAAGGTTTCACTACCTATTCTTTCTTCACCAAATCATTCTCCCTGACCCTCTCATTTCATACACCACCCTGACCAAAACACCTTTCATCTGTATCTTCTATTTAAATTTCTAAAAGGGGAAACAGAAGTAGTCAAGTGGGGAGTGCTCATCCTTCTCAAAGGCTCACACTGGGGTGTCTGAATGTGTGTGGTTGTAACCAAGATGAGAAGAAAGGAGAGATACATAGTATGTTTGAGGAAAGGAACCTGGATGTTTTGGCTGTGAGTGAAACAAAGCTCAAGGGTAAAGGAGAAGATCAAAGGAAGGAGTAGCTCTACTCCTGAAGCAGGAGTGTGGGAGTATGTGATAGAGTGTAACAAGGTAAATTCTAGATTGATGTGGGTAAAATTGAAAGTGGATTGAGAGAGATGGGTGATTATTGGTGCCTATGCACCTGGTCATGAGGAGAAAGATCATGAGAAGCAATTGTTTTGGGAGCAGCTGAGTGAGTGTGTTAGCAGCTTTGATGCATGAGACCGGGTTATACCGAAGGGTGATTTGAATGCGAAGGTGAGTAATGTAGCAGTTGAGGATATAATTGGTGTACATGGGATGTTCAGTGTTGTAAATGAAAATGGTGAAGAGCTTGTGGATTTGTGTCCTGAAAAAGGACTACTGATTGGGAATACCTGGTTTAAAAAGAGAAATATACGTAAGTGTATGTATGTGAGCAGGAGAGATGGTCAGAGGGTGTTACTAGATTATGTGTTAATTGATAGACGTTTAAAAGAGAGACTTTTGGATGTTAATGTGCTGAGAGGGGCAGCTGGAGGGTTGTCTGATCACTATCTTGTGGATGCAGACGTAAAGATTTGTAGAGGTTTTCAGAAAAGAAGAGAGGATGTTGGAGAGATGATAGTGGTGAGAGTAAGTGAGCTTGGAAAGGAGACTTATATGAGGAAGTACCAGGAGAGATTGAGTACAGAATGGCAAAAAGTGAGAGCAAATGACGGAAGGGGAGTGGGGGAGGAATGGGATATATTTAGGGAAGCAGTGATGGCTTGCACAAAAGATACATGAGAAATGTTGGAGGTGAGCAGATTAGAAAGGGTAGTGAGTGGTGTGAGGAAGAAGCAAGATTATTAGTGGAAGAGAAGAGAGAGGCATTCGACGATTTTTGCTGTCATGTTTAATGCACCGAAACCAAAGCTCCCTTTCCACATCCAGGCCCCACAGACCTTTCCATGGTTTACTGCAGATGCTTCATATGCCCTGGTTCAATCCATTGACAGTATGTCGACCCCTGTATACATTCTTCCAATTCACTCCATTCCTTGCATGTCTTTCACCCTCGTGTATGTTCAGGCCCCGATTGCTCAAAATCTTTTTCACCCCTCCTTCAACCTCCAATTTGGTCTCCTGCTTCTCCTTCTTCCCTCCACCTCTGACACATATATCCTCTCTGTCAATCTTTCCTCACTCATTCTCTCCATGTGTTTAAAGCATTTCAACTCCCCTTCTTCTGCTCTTTCAACCACACTTTTTTCATTACCACACATCTTTCTTACCCTTTCATTACTTACTCGATCAAACAACCTCACACCACATATTGTCCTCAAACATCTCATTTCCAACACATCCACCCTCCGCACAACTCTCTCTATATAGCCCACGCCTCGCAACCATATAACATAGTTGGAACCACTATTCCTTCAAACATACCCATTATTGCTCTTCGAGATAGTGTTCTGGCCTTCTACACATTCTTCAACGCTCCCAGAACCCACGCCCCTTCCTCCACCCTGTACCACACTTCCGCTTCCATGGTTCCATCTGCTGCCAAATCCACTCCCAGATATCTTAAACACTTCACTTCCTCCAGTTTTTTCCATTCAAATTTACCTCCCAATTGACTTGTTCCTCAACCGTACTGAACCTAATAACTTTGCTCTTATTCACACTTACCAAACTCAGAGAGAGAGAGAGAGTCTGTGTCCTGCGTGATCAAACTATTGGCTGATATGATTTACGAATGTTTGCAAAGTATTGCTGGACGCTGGCCTTTTATCCGTCCTCATCTATGCTCTTCAACTTGATGAGATGAAATGGAGATGTTTGGGAACGAAATATCACAGACCATTGTACATGACAGGCAATCTACCTAAATGATCAGCAATACGATATTCAAACACACATGATATATTATCAAGAGAGTTTGCATTCAGTAACAACTAGATGGTGGTGATACTCGCAGGATTGAACGAGAGAGTGCAGGGCAGCTTCGTGAGGTGATATGTGGGATGGAGAAATCGTGTTGGTTTGTAGCAAAAGTGAGGTTCCTTTTTGTCTTTATAAATCTCCTCGACACAGCTCTGGGGTATGCAGGGAAATTCCCAAATTTTCGTAAGATTCCTCTCGTGACCCTGTCTCTATTGTACTCAGGCAGGCGTCATGAACTGATGAATAGCACCATGCACGAATTATCGTCCCTTTCTCATGATTATATAATCCGCTGACTCTCCTGTCATGAATTGACAACCGTTCCGTGAACTATCTATCATGAACTATCCACGTAATTATCAGTTAGTAACCATGTCATTCTTCAGCCATCATGCCCAGCGTTGACCACAATACCATGCCAGGCAGGAGCCACCGTGCCGATCATGCACTTACCATAGCCCTGAGCCACTATGCTACCCACCAATCATGCACTTACCATAGCCACCATGCATTAGCCGCTATACCATAAACTAACCAGCATGATAGGCAATAGACGCCATCATGATATTCAATAGACACCATACCAAAGGCTCTCCTCTCACCATAATATTTTCAATCGTTCTCTACCTTACTTGTTCAAACTTATTTTCATTAGAAGTTAATGGAAGTTGATGACGGTAAATTCAAGCGTATAACAATGACACTCTAAGGAAGTCTGAGGTTTGCTTCTGTATCTCTCCCTGTCCCTGTTGGTTCTCTGTACGACGTCTCTGTTCAAATTTGTCTTCATTAGATTCCATTATCCTCTCTTTGACGTTTGCTCTACTCTCTGTTTCGTTCCCAGTTAGAGAAGGAACCTGAATTCAAAGGGGACGTAGATAGGATAATACTATCAAGCCAAGTAAAAAATGATATATATATATAATAGTGAGTGATATGACATGGGTAAGACATGCCCCAAATGAAGGCCATTGCTGAAAAGATTTAAAATGATCGAAGAAAAGATGGAACATTAATCAGGTCTTCGCAGGTGTTTGTAGACTTGACTCCCAGAGGAAGGTGGGGAAAGACGAAGGGAGGAAGACATTTCAACATCTTCACTTCGAGGGAAGGAGGAGGTAACACTACAACCAATCCTCGAGTGGTCGATCTCCGAACAGAAATTGTGGGAAGCAGCAGCCACCTTTCATTACCAGAGATGAAGAGCTGATGGTGAATACGCTCAATGCATACATGAGAAGCAAAACTGAATACCGCTCCTTTATACAGTCACCAGCCAAAGAAGCTGATGCATATAAAGCAGAGAAAGTCCAGACAGGCGCAACTGTCGAGACGCGAAAGAAAAAAAAAATGATAACCAGTGCATAGTAACATATAAGGGATAGAGAAGAACAAGTGTAAGATATTTACGAGAAGAAGCAGAGGGATTGAATCTAGAAGTATATAAGGTATATACCGCAAAGCTACAAGTACACCTAAGGTATATACCGCAAAGCTACAAGTATACTTAGGATTTATACCGCAAAACTACAAGTATTCTTAGGGTATATGCCGCAAGGCTACAAGTATACCTAGGATATATACCGCAAAGCTACAAGTATACCTAAGGTATACACCGCAAAGCAGCAGGTATACCTAGGCTTTATACCACAAAGTTACAAGTATACCTAGGATATATACCGCTTAGATGCTGGTCAATAATAAATGACTGCCCTTTAAGAACAATTGAGCATCAGTTCAGTGTTTTTACCCAGTGGGAGAGAGGAGACATGGCAGGAGTGAGCATCAGTACCTGCAGGAGAAAACCTTGTCAATTGTCCGTCTTAGAGAAAACACCGGATCAACCAAGAACCTAACCTAACCTAACAAAGTAATCTAATCAACCAACTACGCCTCGTGTTAGCCCAGATACAAAGACCCATAATAGGTACTAACAGGTACGTACTACAGTAACTACATCATGTATTCGTTGGTACCATAGCATGAACCAAGCCAGCCACCATACTCCACACCAGCCAACATATCTGCTATCACGCGCTCTCATCCTTACCGTATATCAATCACTACTGCTGCTTGCACTCAGGTCGTACCTTCCAGTGAGTTCGTACCTTCCAGTGGACTCTCTATGTCACCTTCATGATGGATTTTCTTTCTCAAATGAAAAAGAATTATATGTCATATAAAATATTCATGTTGGATTTTTGACAAATACGAATATAAAAAGACTGCTTATCTTTTAAAGCAGAAACTGCAAATCTTGGATGGTATAAAATCACTTAATTATTGTCACGTGGAAGGTTCCATCGCATGGGTTTTCAGAATGAGTCATTCGCTGAACACAGGCACATCAAGGCTATAGAATTCATGATTCGATACGTTTCGAAGTCTTTCCTTTACACCCGCTCTCAAATAAGCTTATCATTCATTTCAAGTATCATGCATATGTGAGATAGTTTGTCCAAGACTCTTTACTGAAAATTTAAACAAAAGCCGATATGTATACATTGCTAAGGAACATCATAAATTGAAAATGAATATGAATGAAGGAGACTATGGAAGCGCAAGCCATCCCCTGGTCAACACGTAGTGAACCTGTGTCAGCTTCGGAATTGGTTTTAGAAGCCTGTGGGTCGGCAGGGGAGACGAAGGCAGACCTCTGGTTAAAGATTGTTACTTTTGCCTCGCAATTGCCAGTGTGTGTGTGTGTGTGTGTGGGAACGAATGGATATTCTTCTGTCATATTCAAATCATGGATAGTTTACAAAGGAAGAGTCAGCTCTTTCCGTGGCTTTGATGGCGTACCTGCTACAAATTTGAACACATAACGAAAAGGAGAGAGAATACAGGCAACAGATATTACATGCAGGACATTAAAACACTCTCCAGTCGTTTGTGGTCAACGAAAGAAATGTCAAGATTGAGAATACTGTGTAAACACCGCTACCAACGCTATGAATCATATCCAAAGATCAGCAACCCTGACATTTCCCAGGAAACATTCCACTCTCAATTTTATTCATGATTTCCATGCTCTAGGTCACCGTCCGTCATCAGATATTCATACAGACGTTGCAGCATCTATTATTCTCGAAGGTTATGTGGTTAACTTTATCCGTCCAAGAAATAACATTACTATTAGTTTTTCTTTTACGTGTGATTGTATGTATGTATGTATGTATGTATTTACGTATGTATAATTGAAAAAAAAAAACTAGTTAAAATTCACGTTATAATGGAAAAGATGTAAACAAGGAAACACCGAAATCACTTTTTACACTGAAACACATAAACCCAAACGTGTCCACACACACACACACACACACACACACACACACACACACACACACACACACACTTAAAAACTAAAGGGTCTTCATCTACATGGTCCAGATGAGATATATTCATATGCACTGAAGACGTCTAGGATTACACGCTTACCAGACCAACTTAAATGTTGCTCAAGAAGAGTCTGGAGACAGGTTAGGAACCATGGGAACTGAAGCAGGCAAACATCATACCTTTCTTCAAGAAGGAAGACGAGGAAGACGAGGAAGATCGGTCCCACAGATGGCAGTGGTCTGTAACAGAACTTAGAAAAAAGCTAATCAGGAAGCAAATGAATGATTACTTCCAAACGAGAATTTTCCAGTGATAGGAGATCATGTGTAATGAACCTCCTAAATTTCTACGAGAGAGTGAGCTCCGATTTGCAGAGGAGGTGGATCGTGTAAACCCGGACGGCCAGAATACATTAGAAAATGTTTTACATAGGAGGTTCATTAAGAAGCTCCATCTTCCGGAGAGAATAAAGGAAAGACTATCTTGGTGGGAGTTGATAAAAGACACATATTCAGGGAAGCCTTCTCGAAATGGATTGAGGTCATGTTGCAGGATTCTGCTCTAGGACCATTGTTTCTCTTGATTACTGTGAATGACTGACCAAAAGAATTGGATTCCTACTTGTGCATGTTTGCCGATGATGCCATGGTCATGAAGGACGCAAGAGGAGAGGAAAATTACATCAACTTACAAAGGAATCTAGACAAATTCCAAAGCTAGTAAGATACAAGATGGATGATTTCCAAGCCGAGTAAATATAAAGAAATATGGATGGGACTCAGTTAAAGAAGGATTCAGCATGAATAATTTCTAGTGGAAAATATGTTGCAGGAATCTCTGGAGAGGGATTTAGTTCACATTATCCCTATGCTGTTGCCGGAGTCCCACTTTAAGGGGATAGTAAAGGAGAATCACTTCCCATAGCAAATACAACAATAGCTCACAGGTATATGGATAAGAAAATGTTCTAGAAGGTCTTCACGTCCTTCATTAGATCAAAATCAGAAATTGTTTGTCTGATTTGGTCGCTGCATTTGAATAAGCACAAAGAACTAATACAAAGAAGGTCCAAAGAAGGCAAACAAAGAGGGTAAGAGAATTAAAAGTGTTGAGTTACAGGGAAAGGTTTGAGGCCTTTAATTTACCCTCAATAGAAGAGGAAAAGAGTGAGGATGAACCTGATCAAAATCCCTAAGTTTTTAGACGAGAGAAATACTATTCGAAAGATGCTGGGATAGAGCAGCCAGAGGCCATAACATGGTATTGAGAAAGAACCCTAGCCTGAGCTAGTTACCCATTTGATCGACCAACTCCTTGGAGTATATGGACTGCTACGTTTACTGTGAACCGACTCTCGCAACGACAATGAAAACCCATGAGCTCGACCATGGGCGGCCAGTGAATGCTTGAAGGCCAGGAACGATAAATGCGGTACCACGTAGGTTTTGTGTGTGTGTATATATATATATATATATGTTATATATGTTATATGGTTGCGAGGCGTACTTCCTTTACCTGAAGGATTGACTCGTGTGAATTCTTTCTTTTCGATTTCTTCAAGAAGATCGTCTGTACCTCGGGCGATGCTTCTGTCTCGCTTTTCCGTTACTGTAGTGCAAATGGAAGTGTCAGGTATCTTTTTTCTTTTACCTTTCAAAGAAACTTACTTATCGATCCATGTTCACCAAACCCTTTCTTCTTAGTGGCGTACTGGACTTGCAGGCATTTCATTCCCTAGTCTTTCATGTAGAATTCATTTCCGCACGAATTCATTGTAAACATGTTGTTCTTGAATGGATGATATGTCGAAATATTCTTTTCTTCTGAATGGTGAGTCTATCTGACCCTTATAGCCAAATTATAGTACTAGGAATATCTGTCGAGCTTTCTTTGCTTCTGTTTTCCATACCAAGGACCGTATGGCTGTTCTCCACTGTAAAGAAAGGCAAATTTCTTAGCTTTCATATTTATTCTAATTCAACTTTAGTTGATGACGATTTCTCGTAGCTTAACTCGCCTCTTAATGACGCCTTGCCTCGCCTTAAGATGTGTCAATACATTCTTCTAACCACTCTTCCCTTTAGCCACTTGCTGGGCTCGAGGAGTGGTGGGCATCCATCCTTGTGTTTTGAAAGGACAATGCTCGAACACCCACGCTCGCTTCCCTATTTCGTAACCGCGTAAGATCCTTCATCGTGAAAGCGTGTGTTGGTGCAGCCCGCCTCCAATAGGGTGATCGGTCTAATCCTCCTTACTACTGTTGTATTATTGCTTTGACTCTAGTCTCCAGGATCACGGAGAAGGCGGGAGACACCAGAGCAAATCCCCCGGAGCTCAGACCTTTGAGGGGTGTAGAATAGGGGAGATGAAATAGCAAAGTTATTGATAAAGTAAGGCACCAGACAACAGGAAAAATGTAAATAGTGAGCGCATGTCATAGATTACCATTTTCTTTACATAGATTCCCTCACAAGGGTTCTCCAGCCCCTCTGAACACACACACACACACACACACACCAGAGCAGCTGTAGGGGATCATGATAAACCAAACCCTTCACCAGGGCCCACGTCAGGTCCCGGCGTCCTCGCTCATACCTTTATAGACACCTGAGTCTCTCTATATTCCTCGTTGATTTAAGCATCGTGAACCTCACAGTCTCATGTCTGATGATAACCAGTGCTAGTTTGGAAAGTAAGATCGACTGACTTGTTCCCTACCCCACTATATTATTCATCGACTGACATCCGATCTGAGAGCATTGTGGAGAATCATGTCACATTGCACCTAATAATACAGGAGCTCTGGATAGGATCGGATCTCAGAGCTTGACTCCTACAGCTTTTATCTCTTACTTTTCTTCTCTCTCATTTCCAGGTTTCTCTTTGGTTGGTTCAATTCCATATTTCTAAATCTTCACGGAAATTCCTGATGTCTCTCAATGGCCTCTTCTAGTTCCCACCACTTAATGCTATAAACCTACTTGGTGTCAGCGTCACAAATATTCTTCTATCTTGGAAACCCTATATATTACAGTGTCACCCAAGATTGCTTCATAGAAAATGGGAGACTTGATCGGATCTTTTTCTATAAGGTTATTCCGTTCATACGTCCTGGTGTCATGCCCTCACCCCTACATGACCTAAGCTTAGTATCACACATTTGCTTTACGACCTGAGTGTGATGCGGTCTGACTCATCAACTCCACCAGTCTACCTCCAAGCCTTGGTTCGCTTTCCACCACGTAGCGTTGTTGACTTCTTCTTGTTCGCTCTTCCGCAGACACCACTTCTGCTTCTGAGAGCAGCCTCCTCGCCCGTCTGGGCCATTACTTAGGCCACAGATATTCTTGGAGCCTTTGTGCGTTCCATGAAGGCCACCGTGTGACCCTTGGAACTCAGGGATGGTTCGTCTGATGTGTCATTCCACTTGGAATTCTTTACCTTCCCAAGTCCCTTCTCCTCAACCCACTACGTCCTCATTCCTATGAAAAAGGCAAGCTTTTCAGTCCCTCAACAGGTTCAAGACTAATCACTAACTATTTTCTCTACGATCTTTATGAGAACGTCTATCCATGACTGAGGTTCAACAGACTTTTTAAGGTCATTCAAACTGAATGGTGAAGCTTGTTGGGTAACGTTCCTGCGCTTCTGAACATAACTACTCAAAAGAGCTGTGAGGCAGAGTGAATT
Source organism: Panulirus versicolor (assembly GCA_032361705.1). Classification (NCBI taxonomy): domain Eukaryota; kingdom Metazoa; phylum Arthropoda; class Malacostraca; order Decapoda; family Palinuridae; genus Panulirus; species Panulirus versicolor. The sequence goes on from JAUUDZ010030676.1 coordinate 10,518, forward strand.
CAATGACACACTCCTACGAATCACACACCAATTGGTTTTAATCACTGACGAATCAGTGGACTTTGAAGCAAGCTTCACCAGTACGTAAAGTCATGGGTTAAGATAACATTACATAAAACTGCAGACTGACTCAAGAAATCTGTAACTCTGATTCCCATGATATTTGATATCAATTTGAAATAGTTGTACACCGGAAAATTCTTATAAGAATTTAACATAACTTCACTCTGTTATATTGGTGATATACTAGATATAGCTATATGAAAAGATGAATGAATAGATAGTTGGATTGGCTGATAAAAAAGATGCATCATCTGTAGGATGCCAGAGAAACAGAGGGAAAGAGAAACTAAGAGCTTTATGAAGTTTAGTTTGACTGGTTGTGTGTATGAAGGTGGCGTAATGGCTGGGGATTAAGCTGCAGGTGAGAGAGAGAGAGAGAGAGAGAGAGAGAGAGAGAGAGAGAGAGAGAGAGAGAGAGAGAGAGAGAGAGAG
>JAUUDZ010030687.1:0-21812 GCA_032361705.1 Panulirus versicolor
CGGTATACCACATCGTTCCAAGTCACTGTATTCCTTGCACGTCTCTCACCCTCTGTATATTCAGGCCCCGATCGCTAAAAATCTCTTTAAATCCATCCTCCCAACTCCAATTTTCTGGTGAATTCTCTTGGATGCATATATAATGTGCCATGTGGAGATTACGATAAATTTTATGTTGGGCAGACTGGTAAGGATCTTTCTGCTAGACTTGAGCAACATAGATATAGTATAAGAACGGGACAAAAATCAAATGCCTTGTTTAATCACGTTAAAAACTATGATCACTGTATTGACTGAAGCAATGACATCTCAGTTATTAACTCTGACTCTGTTACCACGAGAAATATCACTGATTCTTCTATTATTAAATACACAAAGAATTATGATTTTAATATTAGTGATGGTGTATACAAATTAGATAACTATTGTTGGTAAAATTTCTAAAATGATAACTTTATAAACGCTCGTTGTATGTCTTGGACAATCCCGTGTTTACCAAATGGCATCCTAGCTTCGTCATTTCGATGTATATCAACTGATGATGCGATTATTACCCGAAAGTGCACTTAGGAACTTATAGTCTTTCATTTTCCCCGTGGACTCATAGGAATAAGCCATGGAAATTTCCATGGGTCCTGGATGTGGAAAAGGAGCTGTGGTTTCAGTGCATTGTTCATGACAGATAGAGACTGAGTGTGAACGAATATCGCCTTCGTTGTCTTTTCCTAGCGTTTCCTCGTGCACACGCGGAGAGAGGGGGTTGTTGCTTCATGTGTGGTGGCGGGGTGGCGATGGGATGAATGAAGGCAGACAGTATGAATTATTTATACGTGTATATATGAATATGTCTGTGTGAGTATATATATATGTATATGTCTGTGTGTGTATATATATATGTATATGTCTGTGTGTGTATATATATATGTATACGTTGAGATGTATAGTTATGTATATTTGCGTGTGTGGACGTGTATGTATATACATGTGTATGTGGGTGGGTTGGGCCATTCTTTCGTCTGTTTCCTTGCGCTACCTCGCGAACGCGGGAGACAGCAACAAAGCAAAATAAATAAATAAAAATAATGATAATGAAAAACATCATTGGATGAACAAAACATAAAGATGAAAAAATAATGAAACTGGAAAATGTGGATGAATAACATAGACATCTGTCCTTTCCTAGACTGCTTGCTGACAACTATTCTGACCTGTTATCACTGTGTAGAGCTTCACATATAACAGTGAAGAAATGCTGGAACCAGAGGGATGAAGACAGCTGCTGGCCAAGTATGATCTTGTACACAGAAACACCAGCAGGAGCCAGATGGTTCACACTTAAAGACGTCATCAATCCAGATGGCAATGTTGGATGTAACTCAAGGGCCTTGAAATACAGGTAATTAAAAGTACATTTCTTCCGAGAATTTTTAGAATTGAATCTTCCTATTTCCTGGCATTTCTATAACTTTTCTTGCAGAACTACTACTTCTATTTCAGCCACTTTGCTAACGAGACTCATACCTTTATTTCTACCCTATCAAATCCTCTTGCACAAGTCTTTCATGTATTAAGAACCTTTAACTTTTCTCCTTATAGAACAGACACTTTGAAGAGAGTTCAAGGGCTCAGTCCTGGGACTGCTGGACACACTCTCCATCATTGTTAAGAAAACAGCCAGACACCACCTACACAAAAGAAAATAAGCAAAATATAACATACTACCCTCACTCTACACATACTGCAACAGTTCCTACACCATGTGGATAGTCATTGCAAAGAAAATCTTAATAAGAGTACTTTCAGTGCTTTGTCTTCAGCTAAGTCTGCTCTGTGAGAACTAATATTTTCTGAATGAATTCCATTTGTTTTACCTGTAGACACCAATAATTTTGATTAGAACTAAGAGCTTTAGGAAGGGTTATGAACCTAGGATAAATGAATGACAAATGACAACCACATCTTATGGTATAATATGTAAATGAATTTAGTATGGCAGTTCATATGTTCTGCTATCAACAGATGAGTTTGATATTAATAGTCCTTCATGGTATCAGTCTGTGACTCATCTGTCTTGCCATTTCTTATTCAAAGCAAAGAAACCGACAAATATTAACATATACTATGGCTCTTTTACTATGTTTTCAATCTCTGACTGGATGGTCTACCACCTAACCTTTGCTTCTTGCTATCACTATATATCATCTTCAAAATAATCATTATGTATGGAATAAAAATTATCTGAAGTTCACAAGAATTCCTTCTCCCATCATGAGATGAAAAATCAATCCTAAAATGCCATCTTTCCATATCCAACACTGGTCTAAATCATTTCCCAAGTTCAAGATTTTTGAATGCTTTAACTTTATTCTACCAATGTTTAATACATATAATTGTGCATATAACAGTCACAGTAACAATATGCATGAATAAAAATAACCCAAAATAGAGTGTGTAGAGCACTTCATGCCATGCACTAAATTTATCGATCTGTCCAGTATATCTGTACAATTATGACAAGCATCAGGCTTAGCTAAAAAGAAATTATCAAAGAAATTTTACATAAAAAAAAAAGACATAAGGATACTTACCTCTTCAGCTCCAACATATGAGACAGCAAGAGCAAGGGGTGGGTAAGTACTCTTAGAGCCCCAAGCTGCAGAGGATAACAGAGTTGCTAGCATGCTTTTGGCCAACATTTTCGCACTTCCTGGCTGTCCATCTTCATGCAACTCCAGCAGCTCAACCATGCAGGTATACACAACATCACTTGCTCCTATTCTTATTTAAAAGAATGAGATAAATCAGTTAGTCCCTTTATATGTAACAAAATTAACGAGCCATAACAGGTTTATCTTTCTATATATGCAATGACACATTATCTGATGGATGTTTCACCTACAACTTTTTAAGCACATGTTCTTCTATGCAAAGTAACTGCTAGTTATCTGAAAATATTAGTATGAGGAAGCAGAGGTCTGATTTAACTGTCACTATAGATATCCCATCTGTATAATGACATATTATTCCTCCTTTTATTGACTTTAAATCTGTTTGTTAGAGACAAACTTTACAAAAAAATCTGACTATCATAAGATTGTAGACCATTACACATATATAACACAATAACAAAAACAAGTCCTGGAGGTACAGTCAGCAAATACTATATCACTATCCTTGGGTTTGATAGAATTTTAAATGAGTGATGTCACTCCAGTTTATTCGTCATGGTTGGAATGTCTGCCTGGTTTCTGTTTTTCATATACATCATAAAATCCTTTCTTCATGCCTCATTCTTTGACTCAAAATGTTGCAATAATATTATCAATTGTTCTACCTTGAAAAAGGCAAATCTTTGTCCTCACATAACAAGTAGATCATCAGTATAAATAGTCATGCTACTGTGAAAATAAGGAAGATACAATATACCAAGAGTATTCATTCATATGAAAATTACAGTAGCTTTAGTTGAGAAGAGAATTAGCATTGAAGATATCATTCGGAAAATATCAACATAAAGTTCATTGCAAATATGCTTATTAAATATGCTTACTAGAATACAAACCTAGATCTATTAGAAAAAATCAGCTCATACCTTTAGCAGGGTTTTCCCAGTTGGAATTTAAGAGATGAAACACTGTATCATGCCTAGTAGATTGAATGGTAAACACTAATTGTGTTGTGGGATGATTGCTTTTAAGGAAATCTTGACATAATCCAGAAGTTTTGTGTTCTTGCACATCAGCAAAGTTTTCTTGCATCTTCTTGCCCAGTTTTCTCACACAAGACAGCCACATATGCAGTACCTAACAAAACAACTAGGTTTTAAGTGCTGAACTATGTGCTGAGGGATTAGTAAATAAATTTGAAGACTTTATCACATGATTCTGGAACAAGGAACAGATACCCACTAAATTTATTTCACTACATATTAGGATCTATAAAACTACAACAAAATAATAAACATGCTTAAGGAGCTCACATAAGTATATATAAAAATTTCTCTTACCCAAACCCAATGAGGAATATGTGTGTTTTTCAAAAAGAATTGTGGGCCATCTGGCCAATTCTCTCCCAGATAACATCTTTTTTTCATACTTGATTGCCATTTCCTTTGTCAGCGAGGTTTTGCCAGGAACAGATGAAGAAAGGCCACAACCACTCACATCTACTCTCTAGCTATCCACAACCAGGACCAGCAGACCTTTGTGTGGTTTCCCTCTGATGCTTCACATGCCCTGATTCAGTTCATTAACAGGACATCAACCCCTGTATACCACTTCATTCTAATTTACTCTATCCTGTGCATACCTTTTACCCTCCTGCATGTTGAGGCCCTGATTGCTCAGTATCTTTTTTCACTCCATCTTTCCATGTCCAACCTGGTTGCCCCATTCTCCTTGTATCCTCCACTTCAGACACATATGTGGATCCTCTTTGTCAACTGTTCCTCTCTCATTCCCTCCATATATCTAAACCATTTAAGCACACCCTCTTCTACTCTCTTAACAACGAGGATAATAATACATGATAGCTAGAGAGTGAATAATGAGTGCCATTTCTTCATCTATTTCTAGTGCTTCACATCAAATATAGGAAACAGGTAGGGACTATGGTTTCGGTGCATAACAAATGACAGGTAGTAATTACCCAACTTGCCATACAGCAAGTGAAGTTTTCAGAGGATTAATAATAGTTTCAAAATCTTTTGTACCAAGTCAATTCAGTGACAAACTGATGATAATTACATTGTCATCGCCTTCAAAAATTCACAATGAATCAATTTTTCAACACTTGCTTTATATGATGATTTAAATGAGGTGCAAGATGTTTATCAATCTTTTTTGCATAGTGTTTGCAAGTGTGCAGTGACTTAGAGGCTGACCAAGACCCAACAAGCAGTATTTGCCTACAAACAAGTCATCATCTCTCTTTCTATTTTAGCATTTAGTGTTGACATACATAGTTATAAAATAATCACTGACAAACATATATATAGGATGAAAAATACAAATCACTACTAAAAGGCATTTCACAAATCAGGAGAGACTGTCAACATTCATTGGTGAGTGAGTGAAACTAGCAACCATTCAGTTTACTTTCAATATGGATTCAGGGGGCCAAGCCAGGTTTTCTAAAGTGTTAAGTACAATGGTCTATAGCTTCTAATCAGCTTCTGGCTAATAATGGAGCATAGTAAGTTAACTCTATCAAGTAATTTGCTAGTAACATATATGTCTTCACATCAAGACTCATCATAAAACAAGAGAGGATTATTCAAAGAAATACTGTCATTTCTAAAACATGAAACAGTCCTTAAAAGTTGTTAGGAAGCATGCATAATAATTAACTGACACTCCTTAATAAACAAAATAGCAACCAGTATTTTCAAAACTATATGGATCATGGTATTCCTATGAACAGCATACAACTACTGCTCAAGAAAGTTCCACAGCGAAATTGCTGACCTGATTCATGTGGAAATTAATGTAGAAAGCATTAGGTTGGCTATGAAGAAAGATCATACATGATTTCATTTTTGAAGTTTCTATTCATTAATCACAAAAACACTTTCCCATCGACAGCTGGATACAAAACTCCCTACATTATACATTGTTAAATCTATAATGTTAACTGCCTTTACCATCAAAGGGACACTATTAGAGTTAACACATAAAGGTTTTACAAAGACTTTGCCCTATTTCAACTTATGAGAGAAATGTAGATTCAACCTAAACTACTATAAAGAGTTCTGCTGCCCAAGGGGAAGGTGGAGGGACAAAGAAATGGCAGGTATTTCTGTTTCTGTAGGCTATTGGGGCTTCTAAGTTATCACTGTCAAACATGGAGTGGCAGTAAACTCTCAGGTACAAAGCAAACATGCTCATGCATTTTCATTCATCAGTCACATACATATGATTCACTGTGAACTAGCTTTCTATTAAATAAATGTAATTAATTTCACCTTTAAACTGTTAAAGGTTTCTTTTTCTGTATTAAAAAGTGCTTACTCAACATGATTTTTTTCTCACCTGAAATGCCTGAAAAGTGTAGCTTGTAGCACCTTTACATAGCTTTTCTATGAGTGGGTAAACATCATACAAGAAAATGTTCTCATCTTCTCTGTCATCAATGCCTTTGTTCTTCTGGACTTGAGTTAGAGGCAGTCCATCAGACTGCTTGAAGCTTGTGTTACGATCTATATTAAGCTCTTTACTGTGTTTCTCTCTTGACACTGTTCTATTATCTATTTCAAAATCACTCCACCCACCATCATAATATATCCATTGTAAACCTGAATTAAACAGTCCATGAAGAAGTAAGACAACTGGGTATGATGGTTTAATATGTTCAAACTCCCCAGTCAACACGTCTGTATTATTTCTCCAGTATTTCATCTGATCGTGTTGATATTCTGATATTTGTTCACTGGAGCACTTGATGTAATTCTGAATTTCACTAAGCTGTATTTCATTAAGGGTAGACAGCACATGCACAAATTCAGCTTTTCTGTGCTCCTGTTTTAAATAAGACAAAGTAATGCAAAGAGATGTAGAAATTATCAAGGCACTATCAGACGGCAACCTGTCACTTTTTAAGGCCACTAATAATGAAAAATAAACCTTTTCTAAGAGTTTAGTTACTTGAGAATTCTCAAGATGCAGAAAGACTTGAGGTCCACTGTACTGAAGAATGTTATACAGAGCCTGAAAAGAGAACAATATTTCATTTATCACTGAAAAATTTAGATGACACATTCTGTACAATAAGATTATGTAAATTCTCAATTGAGAACAATTTTATTTTTCTGAAAATAATCAAAAACAATCCTAATAGACATTAACATGAAAATACACATATACTTTTTTTTCACAACCAAGTAATTTAGATGAAATCTTTATGAAAATAAGGAGTGCACACTAGAGGTAAAGAAATTGATTTTGTGGTTCGTCTGAATTCCAATGAATTTAAATGAACTGGTTTCAGTATTACATAATACAGATCATGCTGGTCATGATTTTTAATGTCTGGTGTTACAAATCCCTTAACGTCAACACAGTGGTTTCTCTTAAGAGTGAAATACATCCAAAATAATTCTATATCAGTATTCATCATCATGTTTAATATCAATTATATAACAGCCACAGTTTATTAGCACTACTAATAAAGTTCTTTACATGGCATCTACATATCAACATTTACAATTTGCATACATAAAAAGATATCTTGTTCAACTCACTTTAGCAGCAATGTGAAACTGTGACTGTTTTCTACATTCCTTAGTGTGGTGGATTTGCAGTCTGGCTGTACATGCAAAAACAATCTCCTCCAAACATAAACCCAAACTTTCATGAAGTGTTGAGCAGCCATCACACAGCAATGTCACTGATGAGAGGGAGAAGATACATTTCCATAAAACAATTATCAGATACTTCCAAGTTAGAATTTAAGAATAATAACAATGATCCCTTTCTCCGAGTACCTTTCTACATCCTTACTCTTGGAATATCACTAAAACATCTTTTTCATAAAAAATACTCATTCTTTTTCTCCTCACTCTCAGTTTCTTCATCTAAAAGCCAGCTCAAAAAATTAATACCATATCATTATGTACCAATAAAAAATAGAATATACTCATTTCAATGGTATAATACACATCAATTCTATGTAATGAATATTCATATCTTCCCAAAGAGGTGGATATTCAATGATCTACATTTCCAATGCAAAAACAATAAAACCTAAAACTTGAAACTAAGGTGTGAAGTTGAAATACTGTACTAGGTAAACCAGCAATTTTTTTGCTCTTGAAGGAAACTAACATTCAATATAGTCTACGAGTAAGAATTAAGGTTTATGGGTCTTTAGTGACTATATATTCTGTGGTTACCTTTATTAAATGGCTGAAATTTGTTTACAACAGTAATGTACAAAATAAGGAAAATTATGACATGATTTACCAATATTGAGAGCTTTAAGAGGATCATCTACCAAGAGAACTTTGATCCTGCTGACAACCTCTGCTACAAGTGATTTCTTGGCATCTGGCAACAAATTTTCTGTTTCCTGTAAGGTAAGTTGCATCTTGTAATATTGGAAGGAAATATGTATCAAAACAACTATTTGCACATACACATTACATAGATATAGGATTCGATATCATTCTTCAAATGTACCTAAAACTTTTGTGTTAATACTGCCATATCAAATAGAACATTATATTTACGTATTATGATTAACTATAACTACAATAAATTACTAAACTGTAAATCATTAATATTTCCTAAAACAAATCATATGAAATGCCACGAAGAAATATACTGAAAGTCTGCTACATGGTCCTCTATTTGAATATACTTCTAATCTTCAAAAATAATCATTAAAACAAACAGTGAAATGGATGAAGCTATTTTTCCTGTTTTTTGAAAGCATGATCTCTCCCATGGATGTCTTCTCACCACAGCTGACCCATAAATGTCAGCAAAACACAGAAACAGAAAATACAAGTAGATAAACTTTTCAGTCAGGCACATAACAAACCAATATGCACTTCGAAAGCACGTCAACCTTGCTCCAAAGAAAAACAATGAAATGATAACTACCTTCAGCACAGTAGTGTATAATATCTAATGTTTTTTTCTACTCTCTAGTTTTCTTAAATACTGCTACTTATATCTATTTAGTCTCTGACTTTTCTTACCGTGCAGATACTACGAACAATCTTCTGCTCAAGAGTCTTGCTAAACAAACGATATGTGATTTGCTGGACTACACTGTCCATGATATCCAGTTTTAATGATTACTCAGTCCTGTAATGACAATAAAATAAATTTCATTAAGCACAATAATGTTATAAATGCGTATTTCAGGGTTCACCTTTCTGGACAGTTTTTGATATCAAATGACTTATTCTACTTTGAGTAAATTCTGAAAACATGCATCTCATTCCTGTATAAGGTAGTCATTCTTACCTATTCTGGGTTAGAGGTAATAAAAGAGAAAACAAGACACTAGAATCTAAAATACAAGTTTTATAAAATACTACTTCAAATCTATATGTGCACAGCTGAATCTATTGAGAAAAAAAATTTATATAATTTTCATCAATACAATAACATCATCATGTAACAAATGGGGTGCCCCTAACATACACTTTTACAAAAAATTCAACACATCGTCTTCATGTTTTAATTCAAGTAAGTCTTCCAATCCTTTGGTAATATTCCCCTGAAAGTGGGCAAGTTTTCAAAGCAAAGATATATCATATGAAAAAAAAGAAAAGAAAAAATGAGGAAAACAAATGATCTTCCATAACCTATGTAATGTTTAAGATACATTCATATTACAATACCCAAGGAGGTATAATAGGGTAAAAGTGTCAATACATGAGTAACACATTTGCTCCATATGAAAATTAAATATGATTCATAGTCTACCGTTTGTTCAATCTTCCCCTAACGTGGCCAAACAAAATTAGTAATGTAAGTTATCAAACAGATTTGCTTGAACTTAACTTACATCATTTTCTTTTATAAAAAAAAAAAAATGATACCTCCAGTAATAAAGTGGTCCAACGAGAGCAATTACACTTTCTTGATCAAAAATATGGTTTATAACCCCCAAACACTCTCTTCATTTATCTAGATCTTATTAATATACCCTCAAAATCAAAATATAATGAAATTTCACGTAAATAATGTACACATGACATACACAGCCATCATTATCACTTTTGAAATTGGAAAAATAATTCATAACGAAGTGCAACTAACCTTACTGCCTCAAGTTTAAGTGGACGTAATATGTATCAGATATTCCAAACTTCCTAAGCAGCTGCTGAGTTAAGTGTCTACCCCTACCCTCAGCAGAGAAAATACAGAATACAGCTATTCAACCATCCTTGGAATACGGCAATACCTGTCAAAGATCAAATAGTTTTGGTCACTTTCAACCTGGCCACCACTGGCGGCGTTCTAATGTAACTGGGCGCCCAAATTCACAAAGCAACCTATACTTTTATTAGCAATTAAGAGAATACATAGATGTATACGTATAAATACTCAATGTATTGACATAATTGTCGTATCATACTGACGTTCATCATAGGCTACTTTATGTTATTAATAGAGATGAGAATACAATGGAGTGAATAAGACGCAGCACAAGCCCCAGGTGGAACCTGACGATAAGCGACCCAAACAATGAATGTAAACACAGTCTCAAGGCTGCTGTGGTGGTACATTTAAATCGCAGATAAGCACACGTTAAACTGCTATAACTTAAGGTTGGTAATTGAAATTATTCTGGCAATTATGTAGTTTGATATCACATCGAATACAGCTGAGGTGGTATATCATTAATTTCGTTTTGTAGTCGGTGTCGTGAAAAATGAGAGTACTGCTGACAGAATCAAGTGGGGTCGAAGATTTACAGCATTTTTTTTTTCTTATTCTACGGTAAAAGTCGCTGGTGGGGAGGAATATGAATACTAGGTGATATGGATTTATTGTTGGAGCACCAGAGAAATTATTTATGGATAGGAAAAGATAACATAACAATGAACTCATTACACAGATTTACATCAGTTGAGCATTGTTTGGAGCAACAGTTTCTTTGATAGATGATTGTTGAGGGAAGGATGATCAAGAAAATATGGTGTATGTAAAAATGGGTGAAACACTTTCAGAGACTAACGGAGCCCACGAAAACCCTCACTTTGAATCTGAAATGAGTAGTGTGTTTCAGCTATGCGTCGAAATTAACGATGGGAAATGGCTTCTTATGTTTCATGTGTTCTAATACTTCGTTGTGATTTCAGAAATATCTGCAGAGCATGATTTGTGGCAATATGTCCTGATCATCGATATCAAATAAGAGGACAGTAGTATATCCAAGAAAAAGTGTGATTAAAGTAGGTAATGCACATGCAATAAATCAACAGAACTCAAGAAAGGCTGATCTAGTTTCTTTAGCAGTCAAGATTTATCACAAAGGTTAATATTTTAAAAGAAATATATTAGTCATGTTCACAGATTTTCCCAGATATACAAAACCCTAATTGCCCTCAGAATAGTTCAATAAAACATAATGCTCCATGTCATGTTCTGCAGATATTTCTGGAATCACAACACACCATATAAAGGAACAAAATTTAAGTTAAACATTTCCCAAAGTTAGTTCTAATGTGGAGCTAAAATAGGTTTTTTTTTTTTTTTTGCCCAGAAAGTTTATATCAGCAGTAATGTGGAGTATTACTGGAGACAGCATAAAATGACTGTCAGAGAGGCTGGGCAGCAGAGCCATCTACTGGTGTTTTTTCTGTCATACATTTATTTGCAGTGGGTACCATGCTGAAATCATGGGTTTGTATTTACGGCCATGATACTGAAAATTGAGATAAACACTGCAAAATGATATCCATGATATTTACAAGTTAAATTTAACATGACTTAAAACAACATACTTCAACTGAAACTTGCTTCGCCACACTATATTTACTCGTTATTATCTTTGACCACATAAGTAGTGCAATGTCATTTTGCAACACATCTTCATACTATGCTATCCATCAAATTGGTGTTTCTCAATTTTTCATTGTTTCTTCTTTCTATGCCCTATCTCCGTTTTCTACCTTGTGCAAACATTATAAAACTATTCTCATTCTTTTATCATCTATAAGCAGGTGATAAGTGCTTTGCCAGTTATAGCCAAGCTAGAACACAGAATGCTTCAGGAAACATATTAAACTTTATTGTTATTTCTTCAGCATATGAATATACTAAGGGTCAGAAAGTATGTTTATATTGGACATTTTACATTAGGACTTACTTTGTATGCTTACTGGAAAAAAGGAATTTGATGCAGAAAAAGGCATGATACATAAATCTGAATTAGAAAATATATACATACTTTATAAATGTATATCTGCATTAATTCTATAACAGGTTTTAAACATTTTGTGCTATGACTAGACATTCACATAACACATACTAGTAGAGCAATGTACACCGTTTCAAATCTACAGGTACTAATACTTACAAACTTAATAATTTCTTTTCTAGAACTGAGCGAGATTGAAGTGAACCATGTGGAGTAATTATCAAATTAGTGAGAAGAATAAAGAAGCCTTTGAGGAGTTATGTAAAAAGTTTCGGCAGAGTCCTGGCATATTCCAATGTAAGTACATGAGTTCAATAAACCATCAACAAAATATTCAGGAAGATGCACAGAGAAAGTGCTCAAGGCCTGAAAAGGTTGAAATGGACACCAGCTCCACTTCACCAATGAAAATTAATGATGCGAGCGTTTCTCTGCTATCCAATTTACCCGATATTACAGCAATGCAGAAAAATATATTAAGTTCTCTAAACAGCACAGAAAAACTGGACATAGAATTGTATAAATCAGTTGAACCTCTCACAGTGTGTAACAGCAGTGCCCCTGTGATAAGTGAAGAAGTTCTGATTCAAGTTTGTAAGAAGAGTGAAAAAATAGATGAAAGTATTGCAGCTCTGATGGGGACACTTCTTATATTACCCAAGGTATTGTATTCCTTAATGCCTTATTCATATGCTTTCGAAGAAATGAATAATTTTTCCCATGAGTACTTATTCCATGCCTCTTTTCAGATACGTGACAAATCCTGAGCACAAAACATTTCTATCCAGTATTTCCAAACTTTTGCAAAATTTGCATCATTATCAATACACAAAGTTTCCTTCAGCAGCCATTTCCAATCTTCATGCATAATAACAAGGAAATTATTCATTCTGCACTTTAACAGTGTCTCTTCTGATCCAACACCGTATATCCGTCTATCTGTTGCTCTCTCTTTAAATCAGTCATATAGGCCATTCTCATAAACATCATTCAAACTGTCTGCACCTTTCTTCCAATTTTACTTTCTTTCACCCTAAACCTCACTCATTCATACAAAATTCATCTCCCCTTCAGGCCTATCTTTCTGTAGGTACAATTCTAAAGGCTCAGCTCACATTACTCTTTATCCTTATAAAGGTATACACCAGATTATTAAGTTTCTGCTTCTCAATCATCCTTTGTACAGTGATGATACTTTTGTAATCTTTAATGTAATATTTGCTTTTAAAATCTTCATATTTCCACCTCTTTTAGAAGAAATTTCTCTTCTAGTTACTGTACACAACTTATTTCTGCCCATAACCTTAATCACTAATGCTAGTGTATCAAACAATCAGTTACACTTTGGAATTAACAAGATGTCTTGTACTCATAGTATAGTTAGTGATACAGTTTATGTCTATGTGAAAGCAGTTTATTTACTGTAAATGTTCCTGTAAATTACTTCTATTTTACCACCATACAGTGCTGTATCCTCAGTCTTTTTCTTATTTACTCCAGTCATTTCAAAAATAATCTAATCTACATAAACATAAAGTGTGACACTTCAGTAAACACATTTACTTTCTTTACTGCGCTCTTATATATAGATAAATTATTGCAACAACCAGTCATATCACAAGCTACTTCCCTGATTCTCAATTGTATTTCAAGAAGCTTAAACACAAGGTCGTATATCTACAGTAGCATTTTATGTAAGTGCATATCATACAGTATAAATCCCCAGCCTCCTCTTTTCAAAATTTTCTACATCAATTCCATGAAAACTTTCTTATATTCACTTTGTATCATACCTGCCTACCATTTCCTGCTGTAGCATGGTAACATTAATATTCTAAAGGAATTTACTACAGATTTAAGTCATCAGTTTTTGCAAGGTATTCTTGAACAAATAATATAGTAGCAATGTGACATTTTGATATTTTTTTCTCATTTTTTCTAACAATAATCACCTCCTAATTACATATAGCTCTACCATCTGCCAAGCAAGCTATCCACATTAGATGTTGATGCTTTGTCAGAGTTCAAGCACTGGCACTCGGGTGTGATGGTGACTCATGTTTTGGTGCCTCTTTTGCAATATTGCCCTAAAACTGAGGAACAACACAGGGACATCCTGGCTCACTTGGTCCCAGGTTGCTCACCAAAACTTGTAACAGAAATGTTATGGTATGGTTCTGTTTTGTTGTTTACCTAATTTCTTATCAAAGACTCATCAGTTTCTCTTACATAGGAATTCAACCATCATGGACTGGAATTTAAAGTTAATTGGCTAAGAGAAGTGTTAAAGACCTATCTTTGAAAGTAGAATAGGATTTGTATTATGGAGTTGGAAATATGGAAATTCTCTGGAAAAATTGGGCATTAAAGTACTGTTTGAAATATTTTGCCTTTTCCCTATGTTAACTATATATTCTGACATACACTTGTCTAATCAGTTTCAACTGCCCCCTAAAATCTAATACTGTTGTGCATGTATTTGTCTTTCAGTGCCTTCTGTGCAAGAGAATCAGAAAGTGATGCTGATTTGCCTATTTTTCACCTACTATGTGAAAATGCTGATCAACAAGACCTAGCAACTCATACATCAGTCCTTACATACTTAAACAAAATTTTAGACAACTATAAGTCTTCTGTCAAGTTTGGTCAGTGCCTTTTATTGGTCGTCAAGAAGATGGGACCATATATACAAAACCATGAAAGCCTCCAGTTAATTGTCAGTGGTCACTGTTCAAGCTTGAGAAAGGCTGTAGAACTGCAAATGAAAAAGGTTATGAAAAATCGGTAATGTGGTATAACATACTGAACCTTTTCAGTGGAAATCTGGTTATATTAGATTTGCCCTGAGTATCTTTGATTGCTATTTTTGTTTAATTCTGCCTAGATTTTGTATGAAGCATCAACACAGTCTTTAATTCACTGAGAACACTGTGTTAGACAGGCTGCTCAAAAAAATCCAGTTTAAGTTGCCATTTTTGTTTTACTATCATTAGTAGTTTACTGCCAACACAGTGAATTGTGTCTGAATAAACTGCTTATATCCCTTTAAGTCATATGTCACAAACTGTATTTTAAGTAGTTTTTATTTTTGTTTCATTATTTACAGCAGCGTCTCATTGTCAGGTAATTCATACACATACTATGGTTACTATTTCAAGAGATTAACCCAGTTTTTGCCATGGCCCACAGACTTAACTCCACAGGCTGGCAAAGAGCAAGGTTTATTTGTGATTTTTGAAAAATACAGCAGGGGTTGTCAATAAAGATATTTAGGTCCTTGTACACAAAAAATATAACGAACTTCACATCATTACCAGATTCAGCCTGTTTGAGGTTACACTGCAAATAAAAAGTCACCTTTGACAAGACTGTATCATTGAGCAAAATCTTGCCAAAGAAATTTTCACTCCAAAGGAGTCGTACATTTCCCTACTATTGGATAATAAAGCCTTGGGTAGCAAGAGCCTTTATAAAGGTCCTGGGAAACACCAGGAATCATTCACAGAAATTGGTCCTGAGTTAATAATAAATAAATAAAAACTTCACTTACTGTGATGAAAAACATCTTAAATTAAAATTAAACATAAATATTTAGTGAGAGAGAGAGAGATTCATAAAATTAAGCATACTTTCAAACAAATTTTAAAGAAAAGAACATGAATGGATTTAATACTTTATTCTTTTAAATACTTAAGAGATACTGTACATTTACTGAGAGGTTTCCATAATTTGCAAAAATAATAATGAACTTTTACATAACCTATTTCACTTAATGGTGTCTGGCTGTCAAGGCCATGATGGTTTCTCTCCTTCTTCCAACTCTCGCCCATACAAGGCTGACTTGTCCCTGAAAAGAATGGCATATTTCATATATATAATTGTGAAAATTAATATCAACTATTTTATTAGATATTGAATATTAAGGAAAGAGGAATGAATACTTTATACTGACTACTGAATGTGAATACTTTATACCGCCTACCAATGGCTTAATGAGGGAAAAATGAAGACATCACCCTGATGGCAATGTAATTTTACTAATTCCAAATTTTTCAATTGATCAAAATTCCTGATGAAAATGCATCTCACTATAAAGTAACTGATGCTAAAATATATATGGGACCTCTAAAACAGAGTGGCATGTATTTGTAATTTTGTTTTCTTTGGAATAATCATGTAAACAGCCACAATGCAATGCAAATCCAATAAACTCAGCAGCCCTATATAAACAATATAAAGAATATATCACTTAAATCATCAGGCACCAGTAGAGTAAGACTGCTTACACAAAAATCTACAAAATGCTTTATTAATATTTTGTGTAAGTCTATTTAGAAAAGTATCTTAACTTTCAAAATGTCTCAAATTACTATAAATAAAAACTTACCTGAAAACATATTGCCAAAATCTTAACATCTTTAAATGACTTAAGATTAAGTCTACAGCCATGTGCGATACACTACATATACATTAACTTTTTAGCTAACATATTTCTAAACTCTTACCCAGGCAAAAGCTTAATTTTACGGGTATCTTTAAATAAAAATCAAATGCAACTTCCTATACAGAAAAAAGTTTTATATACTCATGTTATGCTATCAGTAAATAATGAATAACAACAAAAGGGCACTGGTACCTGAACTTCGTCATCCTTTCAGTCTCCAACCTATCTAAATAGGCTCCAAAACAATATCCTGAAAAAACGACAATCGCCGCTTTGAGATAGCGTGGGTCAAACTTCACATGTGCAAAGAAGCTCATCCTGGTGCTGGGAAAGAAAAATACAATACATAATTTACCCAAGACTTCTTTTCACTTGTCCTTCAAGTCATATTCCACTTCTAAAAGGCAAAAAAAGGGTGAGCTGTTTAATGGATGAGATGCTACAAGACCAGCCCAAAGCACAGTATAGTACATATATTAATATCCAATCAACAGTGCACATCCTGGGACTACATTATAACGTATTATCACTTTGGGAGAGAGCCATCCAATTAACTAACCTTTAAAAACATGTGCTGAAAATATTGCCTGTAGTGAGGTAAGTATTCATCAAAGATCCTAATTAAAGAGCTATGAAAACTGTCCAAAAGTTCTAATCATATCTTGAGCAACAATTCTCCAGTGATTCATATTCTGCTGAAAGCAATATCTGGTGACAGACAGTAGACTGAATGTTTAGGCAGAATTTCCTTATTGTTATCTTACTCCGACTGTAAACAGAATGTATATCTTATTGAAGACTGAATTATAGTTTAGTGACACAATAATGAATCACCTGTTAACAACTCATATGATCATCTATTTTCTTCACGCAAAAAGTATCAAACAGGAATATATGTTTTCATGATCAAAAGTTGAGAGATTGAGAGAAACTAAGAATCCTTTTATTTACAATATTCTTTATATTCCCAAATATACCTATGGATAGTAATACATAGCTCCTGTGCTGGTAATAGCTTAATTCAATGTGTAAAACTTTCTAAAACAATAAAATTTAACAAACTATTATGTGTTACCTTTCCGGTATGGACACATCTTTAAAATACAATTGTTTTTTAAATGAAGAAAACTGATGCATGAGAGGAAGGCATTAAAGATGGGTCTCCCTAACATTGAGATAAAGCTTAAGTATCAAAATGCAAAGAAATACAAGCAAAATGCACAAGAGCTAGGGAACTACACCTGTAATGGTATGGTATATGCAATTTGCTACCTGAACTGGTATCAATTATGGCAGCATTTTGAGAATTCTACATAGCAATCCTGTTGAATGTACATCACTATGCCATTTCAAATAGTTCAGAAACAATCTACGTCACTAAAACAAATAAAAATCCCATAAAGTATCCGAAATATTAAAAATGCACCAACAATATGTCTGTCTGCTGATGTACATTGCATGACACTGCGATCACTGGTGAACCCTAATAAAGTAAAATGTACAGTGTCCCATCATTAGAACAGATATCACGAAACCACAAAAGTACATACAGAGATGCATTAGATTAAAAATATATAAATTTTTTCATTAGTTGACCGAGTCTCCTACAATATTACAAAAGTATTTCCCCGACCCTACTGCATTCTTTTTGCATTTCAGTATATAATCAAAGAATGGGTAAATTAGGTGCGATCATGTTTCATGGATTCGAACTGCTGGCCTCTTCAAAATTATTGTTTGATACAGTAAACACAATACCAGCCAAAAGAACCAACCTAACTATTATAACTTAAAATTCTCAACAACAATCACTTCAGGGTGCAGCTTTTCAGAACCAATAAGGCTACTTGGTATACATGTAGTTCACGAGCAGTACAGAAATAAAGGTACTTTAAATACTTAACGTAGATGCATACCAATGGACGTAATATATTTAGTAAGTATGATTTATATGGGGCACTTCTGCATTAAGATCAACCTAGCTAACACTTCTTTAATAATGAATGTGGGGAGGGCTATGAAGCTCAAGGAAAAGAGATGGTTCATTAATATCTGTGTACAACAGGCAAAACAATTATCAGATGACCCAAATGAAACTTCACCTAACAGCTAAAACTTATTCATTACAAAATCATTTACAAATTATCGTGATGATCTAATGTTTAGATCCAGTCGCTGGAATGTTCATGTACTATGTCCTTGCAAATACATCTCAGCAATTCTGTCACCAAACAAGCCACTTCTATTGAACATTCATGACCATGTGATCAGAAGAAACAAACACCATTAACACTGGTACATTTGGACAGCAACAACAAAAATCTCGTAAATCTCAAATATTGGAGGAATTTAGCTCAAAGTTTTTGGTGTGTTCTGTCCACCCAACTAATCACATCAATTAACCCTACATGTTCCCTGAACCCAAAGAAGTCTACAAACATCTTATCTCTTAACGTAGAATAAATCAATGTCTCTCCCTATTTCATCACTGTCCTGTTACACCCTCCACTAAGTGAATGATATACGTTCTCCTACGTCCACTTAAGTATTTCTAAGCAATCTTCTAAACTCCATAATTATGACTACCTTATCGCAAGTAAACAGGTTCATAACCAGATGACTTAAGCTAGACATTATCTGAATAAGATATATTTTCAAGGTACTATAAAAACCCATGTTATTATCCCGGTAATATGCAAATTACGATCTTAAAATAACCAAAAGAAATATTAGTTACCCTTCCGTACAAGGGATTCTGTTAATAGCGACCATCAACCTGCTATAAAAATTCTGGGATCAAAAGTCATACCTACGAGTCCCTGGGGATATCCCAATGTCACTAAGTGGAATTATCTTGTTCTCTTGCGGCTTTCTCAAGCTTCCACTTATGAGTATTCCACAAATCTGCCCCAATGGTCGTTACTGTGAACAGGGGGAAAAATATCAATACTTTGCGCCTCCATAAAAAATCCAGGACGGGTAACCTCCGTGCCATTTGATTTCGAGTATTAGTGACAAACAAGAAATCAGCTGTGCAATACTTACACAACTGTGTGCTGCCGTCAATATGGCGACCTCGGACAGACACGGGCGTAAAATATTATAGAGTTTTCATGTGTTGTGAGGCACTAGTAACGAGTATTAACTTTTCTCTTTGTTATACATATTGCACATGCACACTTTAAGATTTGTTGCAATACATCATGTACATAATAAGCTTCTGGATCATATTTTCAGCGACGAAAAAAAATAGCCCGTTGTCTCTTGCGTTCTTTCACATTTTCAAAATAATTCCGGCGAAACTTGCAAGTTTCTAAGACTAAAATCTTACAGGTACGGACCTGTGGTGTTTTATAGCATCCAGGCAATCAAACAAAGTTCCTGTGACAAAACATCAGATTGATTTCGGATGCTTTTCTATACCTAAAATCGACACAGGTACAGACCTGTGGTGTTTTTTGGCATCCAGGTAGTCAAATGAATTTGTTGACATACAATACCAAATTGATTTTGGGTGCTTTTCTAAGACTAAAATACACAAAGGTACGGACCTGTGGTGTTTTATGGCATCAAGACAATCAAACAACCTAAAATCGACACAGGTACAGACCTGTGGTGTTTTGGCATCCAGGCAGTGAAATGAAGTAGTTCAGACAAAATACCAGAGAGATTCAGGGTAGGTTTCTTACACTAAAACCGACACAGGTACGGACCTGTGGTTTTTTTGGCATTAAAGCAGTAAAATGAAGCTGTTGAGATAAAATACCAATGTGATTCAGGGTGCTTTTCGAAGCCCAAAATTGACACAGGTACGGACCTTTGGTGCTTTTTGGCATTCAGCCGGTAATACAAAAATGCTGAGATAAAATATCAGATTGATTTAGGGTACTTTTTTAAGACTAAAATCAACAAAGGTACGGACATGTGGTGTTTTATGGCATCCACGCAGTCAAATAAAGTAGTTGATATAAAATACCAGAATGATTCAGTGCACTTTTCTGAGACTAAAATCGACACAGGTATGGACCTGTGGTGTTTTTTGCCACCCAGGCAGTGAAATGAAGCAGTTCAGGTATAACACTAGAGTTATTAAGGGTCCTTTTCTCACACTAAAATCGACATAGGTACGAACCTGGGGTGTTTTGTCCCATCCAGGCAGTCAGATGAAGTTGTTGAGAAATAATACCAGATTAATTCAGGGGGCTTTACTGAGACTATAATCGACAAAGGTACGGACGGACCTGTGGTGTTTGAGGCATCAAGGTGGTAAAATGAAGTTGTTCAGATAAAATACCAGTGTGATTCAGGGTGCTTTTCTGAGTCTACAATCCACACAGGTACGGACCTGTGGTGTTTTTTGCCATTCAGTTAGTCAAATGAAGTAGCTGAAATAAAATATCGAGTGATTCAGGGTTATTTTCTCAGACTAAAAATCATCACAGGTACGGACCTGTGGTGTTTTTTCCCATCCAGGCAGT
This sequence comes from Panulirus versicolor, assembly GCA_032361705.1. Lineage (NCBI taxonomy): Eukaryota > Metazoa > Arthropoda > Malacostraca > Decapoda > Palinuridae > Panulirus > Panulirus versicolor. The sequence continues at coordinate 20,800 of JAUUDZ010030687.1, forward strand.
CAAAGGAAGTCATTGACATGAAATACCACATTGATTTAGGGTGCATTTCTAAGATTAAAAAAACACACAGGTCCGGACCTGTGGTGTTTTTTGCCACCCAGGCAGTGAAATGAAGGAGTTCAGATATAACTCTAGTGTGATTAAGGGTTCTTTTCTCACACTAAAATCAACACAGGTACGGACCTGTGGTGTATGTGGCATCAAGGTGGTAAAATAAAGTTGTTCAGATAAAATACCAGAATGATTCAGGGTGCTTTTCTGAGCCTAAAATCCACATAGGTACAGACCTGTGGCATTTTTTGCCATCCAGAGTCAAATAAAGTATTTGAAATAAAATATCAAGAGTGATTCAGGGTGCTTTTCTCACACTAAAAATCAACACAGTTACAGACCTGTGGTGTTTTTTGGTATCCAGGCAGTAAAATAAAGTTGTTGATATACAATACGAAATTGATTTTGGGTGCTTTTCTAAGACCAAAATATACAAAAGTACGGACCTGTGGAGTTTTATGGCATCAAGGCAGTGAAATGAAGTAGTTTAGATAAAATTCCAGAGAGATTCATAGTGGGTTTCTGACACTAAAATCGACACAGGTACGGACCTGTGGTGTTTTTTGGCCTCAAAGAGGTAAAATGAAGTTGTTCAGATAAAATACCAAAGTGATTCAGGGTGCTTTTCTAACTGTAAAATGGACACAGATACGGACCTTTGGTGCTTTTTCGCATTTAGGCGGTAAAACAAAAATGGTGAGATAAAATATCAGATTGATTTAGGGTGCTTTTCTAAGAAGAAAATCGACACAGGTACGGACCTCTGGTGTTTTATGGCATCAAGGCAGTCCAATAAATTAGTTGACGGAAAATACCAGAATGATTCAGGGCGCTTTTCTGAGACTAAAGTCGACACAGGTACGGACGGACCTGTGGTGTTTTTTACCACCCAGGCAGTGAAATGAAGGAGTTCAGATATAACACTAGAGTTATTAAGGGTCCTTTTCTCACACTAAAATCGA
>JAUUDZ010030688.1:0-11012 GCA_032361705.1 Panulirus versicolor
ACAGCTAGAGACTGAGTGTGAACGAATGTGGCCTTTGTTGTCTTTTCCTAGCGCTACCTCGCGCACATGCGGGGGGGAGGGGGTTGTTATTTCATGTGTGGCGGGGTGGCGACGGGAATTAATAAGGGCAGACAGTATGAATTATGTACATGTGTATGTATGTATATGTCTGTGTGTGTATACATATGCATACGTTGAGATGTATAGGTATATATATATGTGCGTGTGTGGATGTGTATGTATATACATGTGTACATGGGTGGGTTGGGCCATTCTTTCATCTGTTTCCTTGTGCTACCTTGCTAATGCGGGAGACAGCAACAAATTATAATAGATATAAAACATGAGTTAACATTTCTGATACTTGCACCATAATTAGGATTGTACCCAGCAACAGCTGTAAGAGCTCTGAGTCTATCTGTACATTGTCAATTTAGCTTTTGCAAACTAGCTTCAGCAAATGGCACTGAGAAACCAAGATATTTAAAAGAGGAGACTTAGTTAATTGGGTTTCAACCTATTGTCAGCTTAGATGGTCAGCTCCTACTGTTACCAATTAATTTATTGAAGACGTTGATTTTATCTGCAGAAATAAAGCTAAGGCTTTTGCAGGTCGTGTGCATGCAGTTAAGAACAATTTGCATTTCATGATATCTTTTTTTGTGTACAAGAATATCATCAACATAACTATGGTGATACTTCTGGGACACTGCAATTGATTGCAGTAATGCATTGATTAGTACATTAAACAGAGTGGGGCTAAGTACTCCAACTTAAGGAGTGCCATTAGCATGTCTTTAACTTCTATTTTGTAGCCTTGAAACAACACAGCTGACTTTCTGTTAGAGACAGTTGAGTATCCAGTTCAGGAGCTGGCCACTCTGTAATATCTGTGGAGACCAGCGGGTTGAAGAGCCCTTATGGTTTGGAAAGACACATCACACTTTAGATGGAGCTGCCATTCCTCACAGGGTCACTCAGAATGAGGAGCTAGTTCTTTTATATGTTTTGCTGTGGTCTATGATATATTCTTTATTATCTGTTGTATTTATGTCATTTTCTCTTCCCTCTTTCTTTCCCTTATCTCTTAAATTTTTATATCAAGTATTTTGAATTTTCTATATCCTATTATCTGATTTTGGTTGACTATGTATGGTTGCTCAAGTATGATTAGTTTCTTCTTTGTTATGCTCAGGGCTCAAGAGAAAGTGACATAAATCATCTCTCTCTGCCCGTCAACAGTTAGAGGTCATGTGTCTTTCTGAGAATTTATTCCTGTCTCTTAAAGGCAGGTTATTTGTTCCATACAGGAAGGTGATAATGGATACAGGCTGTGTATGTGCACTGTTTCTTTAGCGTACATATCTTTTCTTTTGATTTCTACAAAATTTTAAACTTGACCTAGTTTCCAATTTCCAATGTCCCAATCTTTCATTTTCATTATATTTCATGTCTTGCTATATTCTTTAGATACCTGTACTCTCTTCTTGTGCCTCACTGTATCATTCATTTTAATTATTTTTTTCCACCATTTTCATTTTTTGTATTATTCTTCCCTCTTAGTGGTATTTCCTGGGTATATATCAATGCACCCAAAATCTGCCATGTACAGCATTATCTCCTGTTTTGGAGTGTGTCTGTTTTAGTTTTTGTAGAATTTATTAAGTTTGATCCATTCAAAGTAACTGGTATAATTATCTAAATAATACTTTAATACAGCTTTGTACAATATCAGGGTATATCGTGTTTCCTATCTGTATGGCTTTTTGTAGCATATTTTTCTTTTTATATTTTGAAACTATTTTCATCTATTACTTTGATATCCCCTTTTACTTTCTGGCTGGCTTTCATATTGAAAATGAGTATATCACTCTTGTTTTCATATATGTCTAGTCCACTAATTGTGTTGATCACTTCACTATTTTTGCTGGTATCAGGCCATCACTTGCAAAGAAACATTTGTTTATTTCAAGGTAATCATCCTCATAACCATCCCCAAATTTCCTCATTTCTTGTATAATTTTTTATGTCACAAGTTTAAATTGCATGGAACAGGTGCTTATCCAGAATCTGGCCAGGGGATGGCAAATTATGAACTCACCAAGATAATGAAAAGCTCAAAACAAGAGTGGTATGTAGGTCCAGCATTGTATCTCAGAACTTAGCTTTTTTGAGTTATTGATGTGTTAAAATAAATCACTAATGTTGTCAGATTTTCATGAAATTTAGTGCAACTGTTGAACTTACGTATGTTTATGAAAGTGCACGTTCATTACAGTATATTTGTGTTCATATACCTCCACATGTGATAGTAAGTTCGGTTAGACTGTGAGCTGCTGATTAATGTGACCATTTTTTAATAGAAATAAATCTATGATATTTGAGAACATAGAACAGCTCAGCACAACAATCAAGAGAATTGTGTTCCATGAAACAAATTGATATAATTTTACATATAAGAAAATTTTATTATAAACTTAAGTGGTTGTTTTAGGAAGATGATGTGGTTGTTTCACTGGTTACAAGTGTAGATCACTGAGATAGTTAAGAATATATGAATATGCATTTATATTTCCTTTTGAAGGAGTAAAAAGGTTAGAATAAGAATAATGATATATAATTCATTATTATTAATAAAGTTATTGACTACTGTGTACCTCCGAGATATGCCCCTGATGTGTTAGAGCCATTACATTCCTATCTTATCCAACTTGTTATGTTTGGTTACACTGATGTGTCAGAGCCATTACATTCCTATCTTATCCAACTTGTTATGTTTGGTTACACTTTTTCTTCATTTCTTTAACTTATGCATGTTATATCTCCTATGTAAATCTGTACAGATATGTTTATTAATTTTGGGGGCACATTGCTGTCCATTAATATTTTGCCTAAGTTCCCTCTTTCACCAGGGTCAGATGCTTTACTGAAAATCTGTTCTTGTCATTAATAATGTTTGTATTTGATTGCTATATGTATACAGTACTTTAGTGTAGACATGTTGTTTTCAATGCAGCTCCTATCTATAAAGCCTCTTTGATTTCTTTGGCTTCATCATTCTCGTTTGGTTTAAAGTTTCTTTTCCATTCCCAACTGACATAAGACTTGTATGATATATTTCTGGCTGCTACGGGCCTTTGTTCTGTAACTCTGGTAATTCGACTTGTGGAATCATATTTGTTCTTCCAAGCCCTCTATTCACCTGAAATTTTCCCTGTCTACATTATTTTATTTAAGCAGTTTACCAGTAATTCCAAATATGTCTGACCGTTCAGAAATATTCTATACAAATCTAATTTCAATAGTTTTTATATTTGTATTTTCTTCCAATGTCCATTTACTTGTGCTGTCAATATTTTTGGTTCTTTCATATTTCAAATACCTCTTCTCACTTTACATGTCATTTCAGGATGTTCTCTTATTTCTTATTTCTCCCTCTATAACCATCTTCCACCCAGTTTTTTCATTACAGTTTATCCAGAACCTTAGCAAAATTCCATCCTTCTTCCTGCATAACTCTTCTCAAATCCACGCTTACCTTTTTACGTCTTATATGGAACTATACAATGTATTCATCACTCTTCAAAAATTAACAGAGGCTCAGGGTTGCAAGCATATCAACATAATGGAATTTATATTTCACTGGTTCTCCCATTTTTAGAACAATTAGAATGTGGGTTTGGGGTCCTGTGTATGACGGACATACTAAAATTTTGAAATGATTATTGAATAAAAGTATATACCATTGTCTTTCAGGTTTGGAAATAGATTGCATTTCTACCTTAGCAGTCTTGAAGAAACATTTTATATTAGTAGTTTTCCTACTCAAGTGTTGCAGCAATGGGCAGAAGCTGTATAATTAAAGACCACATTGTAGTCAAGATGATGCTGAGATCAACTGCTTTCATTTAGATCCTGCCATTAGGAGTGACTCTTCTTACTGCATAGGCAACACAGTCTTATTCACTGATGTTTCTCCTTTTTATATTTAGAGTTAGTAGAGGTCAGTTACATGACCATAGACCTAAATAATTAGATCAGGATTCACCCTTTCCACTGATATAAATGGAAGGTTATTTTCAAATTGACTGGTTTTCAGGACTTTAGTAGTCAGGAAGTGGTTAAAACAACTATGGTGGAGGAGACTGCTGAACATGTTTCATCTCTTTCATGAGATTCCTTTGTCTCCATGGAGTTGTCAACATCTACGAGGGATCTAGTTTGCCTCAAAACTTTGGGTTTTGAAATCTTCTTTGGATTTTCTGAAACAAGTGTATAGGAAAAAGTTTGGAGAACACTTAACAGATGAATATTTTATGTAATTTTCACCCAACCATTGAGATATAATACTGTACTAGATAGTCTGGACATTTTTTTTTTCAGGTACTTCTCAGAGAATCCGAAGAATCTGTCTTGACCAATCATTTTTTCATATTTTCCCTGATTAGAATAAATCAAGTATCACAATTGCTTATCACAAGTTTACCATTATCTATGAGATGTGATTTAGATTTTTCGAGCCCTGTTTGGAGTAATTGTTGATCTCCATTATTCCAAGACTATTCATAGCTTTCCCATCTGATGAGGTTCTGAATTTTTTTGAATCTGTTGATTATGTCTGCACTATGGCTCTGATTCATCAGTGAATGGAAATTCTATTCCTTTTGAATTTGAATCAGGAAGAACAGTAAATGATGTTTGTGCAATATGTAGAATATTATCTGTTCAGACTTAAAAGATCATATTTTATCGATAAAGACTAATTCAAGCCTGAAGTTTCATTAAGAAAGAGGAAAAGGTAGAATTTAGGAATGAACCTGTCTTAAGACAGTCCTAAACAGTTTCTGCTTTGGGAAATTGCTAACTTTGACCAGTCAGGTCACTGAAAGAATTCTTTGGTCTCAGAAAATTAAGTAGACAAAATTTTTTGTTCTTCCACAGGTTTATTTTAGCCTCTATCATCAAAAACATTTCAAATTAGATGAAGTCATTTCCTTTCACCTAGAGGCAGTTGTGTAAGGATGATGACTTCCTTCCTAGATTTTAAGAATTATCTCTTGTAAGATAAAAGAGATCTAATACATATTTTGCTTATAAGTAGCCCTGTATTTAATACCGCTGTTCAAAGGTATTTCTGTTTAGCTTTGACTGACCTCACTTATGTGGCTTTGGATACACCATCAGAAAAGGATGGCCCAAAACAAGAACCTAATTGTTTTTAACACTGTCATTTTAATGACACATGTTACTTTGCAATGACACATGTAACTTATTTATAATGACACATGTTGCTTTATCACAAAATTTAATTTGCATTTTGATGATGCATACTGTATCATCCAAAACCTTAGGCTTATGGTGCAATATGAATATGCATCATCCACTTTAAAGATTCACCAGATATCCATTTTGGCATAATTTGTTGCTCTGAATGAATGTATATATGATACATAACCTGAAGTAGTGGAGAAAAGATTGTGTGTAAGTGTATATACAGTAAACCCTCAATCTAACAGACTAATAGGGGGAGGAGGTGTCCGTTAATGCTGTAAGTCCGTTAAATCAAATTTAACCTATGGGCCATTTTTTAATACAATATACAGTCGTACAATATACAGTTCACACACTTTCTTTTAACTCCTCTATCATTTGATGACATTTTGAATTGCAAGGATTGCAAAATTATTGAATAAAGAAAGTCACAGTTCTCTGTATACAACCTGACTGCACGGTAGCTTGAGGCAGTCTTGAGACCAACACTAAGTGAGTATACCCCAAAAATAAGTGTGACATGAAATGTGCATGGTGCGGTGTTTGAGATTTTCTAATTTTTTGAATTTCTTGAATTAGTGATAGTTAACGTATTATTATTTACCCAGTCTGTTAAATCCGAAATCTGTTATATCAAGTCTGTTGAATTAAGGGTTTACTGTAATGGCATTCTAAAAACTCACCATGTAGTATTTTGTAAAGAATCTTAATATGTTTGTACTTGTAGTACACAATGTAATTATAGTCTGTTTAGTATAGTACAGGAATTATTTATGAGCATAATTATGTGTAATAAAAACTCCATAATGAGAAATAGCTTATATGTAATATTATTGTAAGTGTATATGAAACAAAAATTTACAAAAAAAATTGCAAATCAAGGTTTTTTTGTAAAGATTTATAGGTCTGCCACCAATATCCACTGCACCTCAGGTTCACTTTGCAGATGATGGCCAGGTCCCCCAGAGTGTTAAGAGTTGATCATTTCTTGAGTTTTCCAAAAGTCTCACCTCCTTCCTGTGGGTACTGTATGTTCTAAGATGCTCATAGAGTTGTCTTTAGGTGTGAAATGTACCATTTGAAGGATAAATTTTTTTTCCTTATGTTTACTTATTTTGTCCTTCCTTCCTTCCCGTATCATCTACCTTAAAAGAAAAAAAAAAACAGTTCTCAAGAGGCACAGACCCCAGTGGTCTGTTAATCAGTAAAGGTGACTGGTCAATTGCCACTACCTCACCTCTGGACCATCATGTCATAGACCATTGCTGTGTGGTTGTTATGTATCAGTGAATGAGCACTTGCTGGCCTCTTATGTTGTATGGTGGTGAACAGAGGTAGTTTTTCAGGGATGCACCTTATGTTGAATTAAAACTGTTTTAAGCCCTTACCAAATATGTACTCTTAGATACATTTAGGACCTTTCCTATACCAGAATTTTTTTTTTTTCCCTTAAAACCATAATTTTGCAGATATTTTGCTGTGATATTTAGTGTAATACTAATAAGACTGGTATGCTTGTTCAGTACAAGTTTTTTAATTAAGGTAATAAGGGATCATTTAAAGTGCTACAGAACTTTCCCAAGCCTCAGCCCTACCCTTCCATTCTTCACGTAGAATATTTCAAAAGTATTTTCTAATGCATTTTTTTTCCTTTTGTACAAATGATATAAGTATTGATAACAAATGTAATGGTTGGATTTTACAACCATAGCAGCATAATTGTAGACATTTATTTTTGAATAAGGTCTTTTTATTGAAAGATAGTACTCTAGTCATGATGATTATAATGAAGAATTATGAGGTCATCTCATTCAAATATATCCCTCTGAACTAAGTATGGCTGTAAGATGAAGGAAGTTAACACCAATGTATCATTTTATTTGTTCTTTCTCTTTTTTTGTTCCCAAATTCTTCATTGCAATAGTCAGGTGTGTGGCTGCAATAATTAAAGCACACCAGTTTTTTAGGATTTGGCACACAGGTGAGCAACATGGCCAACATTGCTTCCATCCACCACTGATTTACTCTTCAGTCTCGTGAATGCTTTTGATTTATACAGTTATGAATTTCTTTAGTTCAGAATAAAGCCAAATTGGTAAGAATTGTTTGACAGACAGTAAATATCTATCTATCTTTTTGTTATCAATAACTTCGTTCGTAATTTCAGGGGGTGGTTTAGGTACATACATTCTTGCAAATCACCCATATACAAATAAAACTCACTTCTGATTTATTAAAGTGAAACATGAACTTCTGAACCAGTTTAGGCACTTTTCACTTTTTCACTTTGCATGCCAAGCTGAATCTTCAAGTGTGATCACTGTGTGCATTCACCTATGCTAAGGTAATTATCAGATTCTAGTGAAAGAACTTTTATTGTATGCAATCAGTCCATAAGGCTGACGGTACACTTTATGAATCACCATCTGTAACATAACAATAGCTGGACTCATACATGCATTCGTACTCATCACTAACAGGTATACAACATTATATACTAATTGCTTTTAGAATCTATGTTTGACTGATGAACAATACCATCATTACAAACTGTGTTTGACTAATGAACAGTTTCATAATTTTTTCATAGTATGTATTTTCTGTATTTTGTATATCAACATTTTTCCTTGATATATATTTAGTAAGTGGCATAATATGTGATATTACTAGTGTCTTCTATTTAGTATACTTTTAAGTTCATATGTTTTGTATTAAAGCCAATATTTATAATGTTGATAACATATCACATTACATTAATCATTAATTCATAGAAGGTTGAGAGTTAGTTTCACTGCTCCACAGATGAAGGGTTACGAAATGTGCATCTGTCAGATCATTATGTTTCCAGCTTTGCTTCTCATTCCTGTTATGTTTTAGCAATATTTGCATCTTCCTTACTCCAGACCAAAGGTATTGGCTAGCCATAATATTTTTAAGTTAAAAGAATTTTTAAATAAAATGTTTACAGAACTAGTATAGGTAAACTTCACCGTAAGAATGATTACAAATGTGCAGGTTTGACATTTATTAATGTCTGGCTTTATTATATATATATATATGTATATTAATGTAAATTTTATCACATATTTTAATGCATTGCATTGCTATATACAGTACCTCATGTGCATTTACATGTATTTAGATATTTTAATGCACTGAGACTTACTTTGCAGATTGACATAAGTTTTATTATATAAATTCTCAATAAATTTCCTACTCTGGAATTATTTCTTTTTCTAAATCCCTTACCTTAACATCATCAGTTCAGGACATTGTTTCAAAATTCAGATGATGGAGTACATGTCATTTTCATATATTTAAGTATTTTTATGTACATAGAGTTTTTGTTCTATAAGCATTCAGATTTAATGTAGAATAACACAAATGTAGTAATGGACCATGTCACATCATGTAATGCACCAGCAATATGCTACTTTGTCTTATGAGAATTGTGACTTAATATTCACTGGGCCAGACTTGATGCTGAAAAGACCTTTAGTGCTAGTATTCGACCTTTACGTTCTGTGTATAAATATGTAATGTCGCAGGGCATTAGAACAGATCACCTTCTTTATCAGATTTATCAAAGATAATTTCTAGACAAAAATTCTAAAGGGGATTTTTCTAAAACATCAATCTATCTTATATTTGATAATTAGCAGTTTAATATATGGGTGGGTACAGTATCATAACCAATGAAGTTGGGAGGTACTGGTACTGAAGTAGCTCAATGATTGGGAAAAGTTGAATTTCAGTGCATCAAGGGGATACTCTAATTTTCTGGAGTATCCGTCTCACCCCGCCTTCTTGTGGAGACCTTTTTAATACACCCTTATGAGTGGAACAGAAAAGGAGGTGTTGCTCAACTCCAAGAGAGGAATAGTTTTTCAAACAAACACTTGAAATGTGCTGAGGTTTTAGTTCTCTGGACAATCTGAGAGCCCCACTGCCACTGGCAAACACTGCTATGGAGTTGCCCTTTGCCAGTAGCCTCTTAATGGTGAGGCACTAAAGGCTAAGAAATGGCACTGGAGTTCATCAGTTATACAGGAAGTAAAAGGGATGAGCAACTGAGAGTGATGGCTTTGAATGTTGGGATGACTGGTGAGAGTAAAACAAGGGAGCTTGTGGAGAAATTTAAAAGTTATAGTTTGGATATTCTGGGGATGGAGGAAACTCATATGCTTGGGCAGGGTATATGAAGTGAAAATGGAAATGAGTGCAGGTTGAGGGAGGGCACGGAAGAAGGAGTAGTATGGATGGGAGCGAATGAAATTTACCCGGGAACAAAAAAAAAAGTCCAATTTTGCTATCACTGAGGGTATGAAAGGGTGTTGCAGAGCATTTATGGAATGGATCAACAATGGCATGGGTGAAAGGAAGGATTGAAATTGTGAAGTATGCATAGGTATGTGTATATGTACAGTAGTAGTTGATAGGCAGCCACCAACCTGGGAGGTATATTACCAGTACAACCCACCTGAGTACTGGAAGTGTTTGTGATGGCTGTGTAATGAGCCAGCACTTCAGTGGTTGTCAAACTGCACTCCTTTAACCAATATATATGTCTTTTCTAGTCACAAATAACACTTGACAAACTTAACTCACACAATTCATTCTTCACAACTCAAGATTTTCCTGCCATGAGCACTTTGTGCTGGCCCTGTCTTTTGGCATAATGGTAGGAGCAGTAGACAGTAGTACAGATGCTCCCCAGTATACGTCCGAATTCCATTCTGACCAACCGGTCAGATCTCGAAATGGACACAAGTGGATGTATGTCAACATGGCATGTAATATTTGCATACCTGTACAGCATTCTTCTATCTTACTCAATTTCTATCATGATTATCTTGTTTTTTATTAATCAGATTTATTATATGATACTGTAGTTTCTTTTCACCATGTATTTAAGATTCTTTACTTCATGGATTGAGTCATCAAAACTTCCAATGATTTTTTTGGAATCTCCTTCATGATCACTTAAGTGTTGCTTCACCTGTGACTGAGTGGAAGGTTGTGTAAGTTATATCTTCTTGTAAATCTATTGAACAAGCATGACTTGATGTGAGGCTCTCAATATAATCCTCTCCTTCTCCCTCCTTCACAGTCTCATAAAGACATGTAGCCTGCAAGTGGATTGTTTGTAAGGTTTGTGGTACATGATTTATTTTAATATGATCTTCCATCCACAGCATTTCATGGATGGTTTCTTGTCATTACTTTGTTATTATTGTAGACTTCATACTTGCTGAACCATTCACTGCTTCATGTATTTTGTTTTAGTCCTTTAAAATTGTGGAGACTGTTGTGGAATGGGAGAACTGTACATTATCATATTAACATTTTTCACCTCCATATTGGGTGATTACCTTTATTTTCAATTCCAAATTGAGCATCTTCCTCAGCTTCTTGCCAGATCTGTTAACATGTGAAGGGTTTATCCTTTTGCTTGTCATCTTTTTTGGTGTTAATACAAAAATGATTTAATCCACCATGATAAAGTGCGCTTACTGAATGGTAACTAAGAACCAAAACTGAGATAGATGCTGTGATGTACACAATACCAGGATCATCTGACATTCGCTATTGTATGTACACAGCCATTAGCACTGATGGACATATGACCAAGTATTGCAGTGGAATTTATTAAAAAAGGGGGTAACTGTATTGTTGACTGGTTGGTAAGGTTATTTAATGTATGTATGATTCATGGTGAGGTGCCTGAGGATTGGCGGAAT
>JAUUDZ010030699.1:0-11012 GCA_032361705.1 Panulirus versicolor
TCTTTTCTGACGGTATGTATATATTACATATGTAAACAATTTCCAACCTTTTTTTTTTTGCAGTGAAGGTGACTCTTCAATTTCTGGTATTTAATCTAGGGCCACCTGTCCTTATTGTATATATACAATGAAAACCATTTATATGAAATTCATGAAACTCAGATCCACACAATTTCTTGGTCCCTACTGCTCAAAATATTGTGAGTTATACAATTTACTAAATCTGTTGGACTGCTTTAGCACTGCAATGCTTAGATCACCTGTTTTGAAAGTGATCATTACAGAATATCCCTTTCCACTACTATACCTCCCAACTTCTTACTGATTCACCACTAATGCCATTTCTTTCAAGAATATTGCCTCCAAACTTTGTTTTAGCCTATTTTCTTTCCTGTGAAATCTACTTCCTCCTCCTGCCCAAATATCATGAATGATCTTTTCTTTTCAAGCCCAAACTTCACTTTCCTTATAAAATCATGGTTAATAATGTTACTAGCCATTTTCTTGGCCAAATCATCCAAATCTGTGATTCTTTATCCTTTAGAAGTTTAAGAGCTTTATTGTTTGTAATGATTTTCGTATAAACTTGTCTTTGTTTACTTTCACAAATCTCAGTCCTTACACTGCTATAATAATACTGCTAATAATTCACTAACCATCTACATTTTTCTTGTTATTATATATCATACACAGAAAATATCATCATACTTATAAACAGTACCATTCTCATGATTATATCAACTTCCTTTGTACTAAAATGAACAAATACTGGTTTTAATAAAATTTATAATTTCTTTTGGATAAAGTGTACCACAACTATCCATTATGTACCTTGGAAATAATCCTGCCGCATCTAAGTATTCCACAATTAGAAAGATTTTGTATAACATGGTTTACATAGATCTGAAGAGTTAGTGTTTTAAAGTTTGCTGGAATGTATTTTTAATATATTAGCATTGATAATAAATATGGCAAACTACTTCTAATATTCAATACTACAAGAATGCCTTCTTCCATTTCTACAGGATTATGTCTTCACTGGAGTTACAACTGGTAACAGGGAAGCAGCCAAGTCTTCTATGTCTGCTGCCTTCTTTGAACTGCATGATTTTCCACAGCATTTTCTTGATCTGAAGGAATATGACAAGATATTAATGTTTATACATACACACATATCTGCTCTGGACACTAACTTGCTCAATGGCATATAACAGACAAGTATGAAAGGAAAGGATACATATATACATATACAGAGTAAATTTTTTAATAACCAATTGTATTTCCAGCCTTAGCATGAAAGCTTCACCAACATTCAAACTATGAAATCACTAGCACACATACTATCTCTTGCTGGAAAAGGATAATGTAATAAAACCAGAGCCCATTATCCATTCCCAAACCTCACTGATCACCATGGTTTACGTTTACCACTTCCAAAACAAGGAACAGAGAAGGGATATTCAATGTGTGTATGGATAATGTTGAAGTTCCTAAGGACTGGCAGAATGCATGTATAGTGCCACTGTACGAAGGCAAATGGGATAAAGGTGAGTGTTCAAACTACAGAGGAATAAGTTTTTCGAGTATTCCAGGAAAACTGTATGGGAGGGTATTGATTGAGAGGGTGAAGGCATACTCAGAGCATCAGAATGGGGAGGAGCACTGTGGTTTCAGAAGTGGTATACGACGTGTGGATCAGGTGTTTGCTTTGAAAAATGTGTGCAAGAAATACTTACAAAAACAGATGGATTTGTATGTAGCATTTATGGATCTGGAGAAGGTATATGATAGTGTTAATAGAGATGCTTTGTGGAAGGTCTTAAGAGCATATGGTGTGGGAGGTAAGCTGCTAGAAGCAGTGATAAGTTTTTATCAAGGGTGTATGGCATGTGTACAAGAAGGAATAGAGGAAAGTGATTGGTTCCCAATGAAGGTCGGTCTGCGGCAGGGGTGTGTGATGTCCCCATGATTGTTTAATTTGTTTATGGATGGGGTGGTTAGGGATATCAAGAGTTCTGGAGAGAGGGGTGAGTATGCAGTCTGTTGGGGATGAGAGGGCCTAGGAAGTGAGTCAGTTGTTGTTCACTGATGATGGGGAAGAAAGAATACTTCCCACATATTCCCAGCACAACACAGAAGGCAACAAAATGGGTGGGAGCAGAGGGCTGGAAACCCTCCCTCCTTGTATTCAAATTTCTAAAAGTTGAAACAGAAAGAGGAACCAGGCAAGGAGTGCTCATCCTTCTCAAAGGCTCAGGTTGAGGTGCCTGAATTTGTGGATGTAACCAAGCTAAGAATGAAGAAATATGCATTATGTTTGAGGAAAAGAACCTAAATGATTGATCTCTGGACGAAACAAAGCTAAAGGTGACTGGGGAAAGAATGGTGTGACATAGTTTTTAGGGTAAAGTCAGAAGATGTTACAGGAATGTGCAAAGACTGCAATAAAGTGAGCTCTACACTGATCTCGGTGATTATTAGTGCTTATGAACCTGCAAATGAGAAGACAACGGAAGAGAGAAGAGTGTTTTGATTAAAGTTGAGTGAATAATAAGCAGTCCTGATGCAAGAGACTGAGTAGTAATGACAGGTGATTTGAATGCATCAAGAGGCAATGTAAAAGTTGAAGGTATAACTGGAGGGGTAAGGGGTACCCGATGTTGTGAATAAAAATGATAAAACAGCTTGTGGAGTTGTGTGCTGAAAAAGGACTGGTGACTGGGAATACCTGGTTTAAACAGGGGGAAATACATAAGTATACACAGGTGAGAAAGAGTAATGAAAAGTGGGGATTACTGGATTATATACTAGTTGACAGGCATGGAAAGGAGAGATTCCTGAATGTGAATGTGTTGACAGGAACAACTGTTGGGATGTCTGATAACTTCCTTGTGGAGGCAAGGATTAGGATTTGTAGAGGTTTTAGGGAAAGAGGAAATCATAAGGGTAGAAAGAGGGTGGTGAGAGTGAGTGAGCTTGGAAATGAGGCTTGTGTGGAGAGGGCGATGAGAGTGAGTGAGCTTGGAAATGAGGCTTGTGTTAAGATATACCAGGAGAAATTGAATGTAAAATGGCAAAAGGTGAGAGTACATGAAACTGGGGAAGTAAGCAAGGAATGCAAGATACGTAGGGAAGTAATGCTTACCTGTTCAAGTGAAGTGTATGGCACGTGGGAGGTGGACATGAAAGAGGGTAAAAAGTTAATTTGTCAGAAAAAAGAAAAGGTGTCAGGACATTATTTGCATGGAAGAAATGCAAGTGATTAGAGATGTAAAAGAGAATGTGGCAGAAGGTAAAGAAAAAGATGCAGGGGTTGAAAAAGAGGGCAAATGACAGTTAAGGTGAGCAAGTATCAGCAACTTCAGAAAAGAAAATGAAAATGTTTTGGAAATGGGAACATCAGTATAAGCAAGACCCTGAACCTTCTTTCCTCTTGGATAACAGTCACATTCAGGCCTTCTTTCACTTTGTACCCCTCCTATTACTTTACAAGCTTACAACTGCTTGAGTTGAATTTCATCAACCATGAATCAGACAAACTTGTAACAGAGAGTCAATGACCAGGAATAACAATATGGAAATAAGGAAATGCAATAGCAATGAGGGCGAAACTTTTTTCAGTTGCAGACTGAATGAATAATGGAATGCATACAAAGGCTATCCACACAGTGCTCCAAATCAAGGATAGACAAATACCCCAAAGATAAATTACTGGTAAAAAGTCCAGAATATCACTTTTCATTCATAGTTCAACCCTGTTTTTCTTTTTTCACATCCAGCCCTAGAGCACCTGTTGTTATACTGTTGGGAACTTTGCCCTGTCCACAAGTCTTTTTAAATTTCCAAGGCAGTACATCTCCCCATATCTAATAATACTTCTTTTCTCATCTTTTTCCCGCCGGCAGTTGAGTTAGATGAAGACGTGGGTTGTAAGGTGCCTTCTACTTCAACATCCTGTTGCTACCACTAATTTATGCCTAAGCTGAAGATAACCTCATCATGTACCATTAGGTGTTCTGTTATTTGTCCTCTGCATGAACTTCCATGTACATCTTTACACATCTTTTGCACATTTCTGGTACTTTTTACATATTTTACATCCTTTTACTAGTTTAATTATCTATAGACAACTTATTAAGAACAAATGAACAAATTCATTATCAGGAATAAATAAACAACTTTATCTGCACTAAAAATGTGCACACTTATACCCCAGTCATAATTTCTTTTGTTTTACAATTAACTACAAGAGTGAGCACCAACATCTGGCTTCCCATTTAGATGCTTTATGCACCATACACTCTCTTGAAGTTCTGTGGGGAACTGTGATGCAAAATACATGTTCTAGCTGTGGCAGTATGCTGCTATTGATTTCTCAAGATGATTGGTGGAAACACACATCATTTTGGATTTTAAACAGAGGCTGGGAGCTTTATTCATCATGTAATGAAGGGAGCAGGGTCATATGTCTTGTCCATGATGAAGAGAGCAGTCTAAGGGTTAACATCTCTATATTTGTCCAACATAAAAAAAAATATGATACACAAGAGTTTGTGGTAAACACCTGTAAGTATGGGATTTAAGAGAGCAAAAAAGATGCCCAGCTTTAGGAAGACCTTTACTTTCCATATTCAAGGAAATAATCATAAGACCATTCAATATCAGTGGCAACAGAATAGAATTTATCAATGACGTCTGGATCACCACAAGACCTACTGAAACAAATGAGCAGTACAGTAATCTTAACAAACAAGGCAGACACTCACCAGCAACTATAGTGAACAAGCTATCACATAATGAGGCAGATGACAAACAAATGTTATCTCAAAGGGACTTGCAGACAGGAAGTGTTGCTAAATTTCAATCCACAGTTGTTCCTTCAAAAGTGCACATAATTTCAATCCACAGTTGTTCCAAAGTGCACACAATCCTTACTAAAAAATATCCATAAAAGGCATACATCATAAAGCTCATCAGGTTCTAAAAGCCATAAACAAGAAACAATAAGAAAACTCAATGTGAATATATTCAAACCAATTATACTTTAGCTTCTCTACAGCAGAGGAAACTGAGCATCAAGTTGACCAATGTGAAGAGATAGATGAGCTGCAGCACATAGCCATTGTGGTGTAAATGATTGCAATAGGAATTTAAATCTGTTTTTATTCAAATTTTGAATTTCATAAAGGATAATTCTAGATCTTATTTTCTATTCTGGCAGGATCAATTGACCTGATAAGCATCAACAAGGGTGATCCTACCCCATTCATATATAATACCCTTATACACTTAAACACCTTACATATCTGAAAAGAAATACGGTTATCAGCTTTGAAAGAGCATAAAAACATGGAGTCATGACAAGGGAAGTGAAAACTTTAGATTGAAAGGTAATGCATTTAATATCCTACACAGTTGGTTTAATAGTGGACAATACTTCACATTAACAACATATGACTGCCTATCACACTTAGAAGAAAGCTGTATATACAGTGAGGGAACTTATAAAGATGAAAGTCATTATGTGAAAATTGCAGTTGAAACAACTGAATCTGAAATTACTGAAAGCTCACATCTCCATCTGCCAGGTCATCCAGTGTGTATGATGATCTTTAGTTTTTCTTAGAAATTAAAGTAGGGTTTTGAATCTTGTATTTTGTGAAAATTAAAAAAGTACATAAAAAAATCGACCAACATGGCTGTTACCTTTGTTCGACAACTAGCAAATAAAATCATCTTTCAGTTAAATTTTCGAACCAAGCTCTCTTACAAAGAGCAAAAAAATGGTCTATAATGAGAAAATCCATGAAATTTGTATGTATTCATATACATTATCAGAGAACTTACCAGTAGAACAGCATCTGTAAGAAAATAAATTAACAAAAAAAAAAAAAATCTTCAGAAATCAACCATAGAAAAATAGTTTGCAAAACCAAATATAAATATCTCTGATCCATCCAAGGGATAGGTCTTCTGCATTAATACCCTGACAGAGAAGGCAGCCACATCCTCAAACATGCTTGCCTTTATAAAAGATGGCATTTTACTAGATGTGGTTCTACCTTTCTGGTTGTCAATACTGAGAACTAATATTTCAAAGTTTCTTATATCAACCATCAAAAAAGCCACACACACATACACACATGCATAGTAACCACCATAAAATGTAATCTAAATGCTTCAGAGTACTAATTCAAGGACCTGCTTTTTCTTTAACTGTAAAAAGTAATCAACAAAAAACAAAAGTACAGTATGAGCACAAAAAAATTCTCAATATGCAAAGCTGCACTCTTTTCTTTGGCAAGGATAAACTCTATATAGCAAGCTGTCAGGAGGTTATGGAGCAAATACAGTACTACGTATATTTGATTTTAAGACTTCTATCAAAGATTTGACATTGCATTTCTGATATAAAAGCAACTTCATCACACTCCAAGTCATCCGACTGCTCCCTCCTCTTATCTAATGAAACTTCTTTATACACCAATATCACTAAATATCATATAATCTACTAACTTTACTGTGATATTTACACATCCATATTTAATTTAGATCTAATTACAAACCTTTATCTACTTTACTAAGGCATGTTTTACAAGAAAATTCAAACATATGATTTCAGAAAGTAAGCTAATCATTCAGGGTATCATACAGCTGCTATCACAGTAAACCAAAAGTATTCAGAACTCATAAGATGAGGAAGAGTGTAAATGCTCAAAATCATCCTCTACACTTTTTCAAGATTACTGCTACCTTGGTATCCTTGATTTCTTTTATTACAATGCAACACTGTTCTCATAAATCTAATAGACAACTTGCCACAAAACACTACTTCCATCAAAAACTATTTCATAATTCATCTTTTTATAAAATCAGCCCATAAAACCAAAGAACAACTTCCCAAAGCACACAAAAGTACAACACTTCATCCAAATATTATGCATAAAAACAAAATCATTACCAATTTTCATTATCTAAATAACCAAGTTTCAAACTGTCAACCATTTACACAAATCCAGGCAAGTTAAATCTCAACATGTACTCCCTTCTTCCATGTAATTCTAAAGAAGTAGCGATACTTGTAAATCAGTAATTTTCACGTGTGTAAAAAACAACAACAGCAAGCTAGCAAGGAACCATTAGCCACTTCCACTGTTTCATCTATGCATGCATATCAGCAGTAGCCTAAAAAATATGAAAAAAGTTAAGTTTCCCCTCAACAACCTCTGCTTCATCTTCTCTACACACAACTTACAAATACTAATGTTAACTCTTTTAAACTTGTTTGA
Organism: Panulirus versicolor; assembly: GCA_032361705.1. Taxonomy (NCBI): domain Eukaryota; kingdom Metazoa; phylum Arthropoda; class Malacostraca; order Decapoda; family Palinuridae; genus Panulirus; species Panulirus versicolor. Next base: position 7,290 of record JAUUDZ010030699.1, read on the forward strand.
TGTATTGTCTTTTACCTTCCAAAATGACAATTGTGGTGACATTTCTAATACAAACGAAAAGTGAATGCATCCACACATTACACTTAATAAGACATAACTTATATAAAAAGTTCATACCTATCTTATGTACGTCATGTACAGAGCAGTGTTAAAAAACAGATATTTCCAAATTCACTTTTCATAACTATCTATCTACATCCTATATATAATACCACTATTCAGCAGAACAGCATATGAAGTCTCCATGCACACTAATCCCTCCACAATATCAAACACTACTCCATTCTTACAGATCCCTAATATCTCTACTGTTCCCCTTTACAACTGGCTTCCAGTTTTCTCTCCCTTCTTTCATCTTGTTCATATGCCATCACCATCCATTCTTTCTATTTGCCCCAATCATCCTACTACCCTAATCTTCTCTTCCATGAATCACTACTCTACTCCTTACATTTTTCAACATATTCTAGTCTATCACAATGATCATAACTTTATTTTTGAGTATGACCCAAATACTGACTACTGGGATAGTCTGCCAACTCGTTTCTATGTGTAATAAACTCCAACATGAATAATTCTAGAACTATTACAGATAAGTAAATCTCTAATGAGAATTTTTAGACATGCTTTCTTAATAAACACAACAGATGAGTTCCATGTACCAGTTTCCTAAAAAGAACCATGGTTTTGAACTAATTTATCAAATTCCATAAAATGTGGTTTCATGATTGGCAACTTCGAAAGTCATGCTCTGGCTGCAAATGATTTCGAACTTTGTGACAGCAAGTGCCAAAAATCATGCTTCATACAAGATATTGTTGAGAACAGGAGCACTCTGAGGGCATCATCTCCAAGAACAGCTTTTCATTTTGTATTTTCAATTAATTATGTCTTTAACAATTCCTTTCATTGTTAAAATCATTGTGCAATGTCTTATCACTTTGAATCCCATCTCACCACACCACCTCACTGCATGCTTTAAATAACCATGGGATACACCACACCCATGCCTTACCGTATGCACCTAACAGGTACTGGATACACTATACCCCTAACTTACTGCATGTCTCAGTGTACGCCTTTGCCCTAAAATACTGTAGCATTCAAAATATAACATGCATTCATATACATTAATATCACTTTCAATGCTTATCAAAGTACACTTTTCCACCTCAAACAATTAGAAGTGAAATGAACAAAATACCTTTACTATCAGTCTTCACTTTTCAAAATGCTTTTATCATAAATGATATAACAGTTAAAAATTAAATACTCTTCTGCCCATATATAATGTACTGGGATAATGCCATTTCTCAAATTCAGCAATTTCTGATTAACAAATTTTGGTTACAAGACCATTAATTCCTTACACATTGAAGATAATGCACACAAGAAATATAAAGTTATAAATGACTGAGCTCCTAACGCATGTTGCCACTCAAGCATGACTACTACGATTCCAAAATAGATAACCATACAATCAATAAAAAATATGTTTAGATTACTGTTAGGAGCAATTTAGTATAAAACAAGAAACCAATAGTATTAAAACAATTATTGAAAAAGTCTTCCCAGTACAACCTAGTTCTACGATCTAATTCATCACAGGGATTTCAAAACAGAAATCCTTCTACTGATATATGCTACCAAATCTACAAACTTATCTCTTCAATCTTAATAGTTTCAAAGACAAGTCACAGGCACCTCATCCATACCAACACCTCACCCATATCAAAGAGCAAATGCTAAGTAGCTGGTGACTGTCATTAATTGATGCTCATCATGGGAAAGGAATACATATCAAACAGTCATACTATGGGGTGTGTTACCTCACTCAAGGTATGAAGGTCTCCCACAAATGATGCACAATGCTGAGGGATCCTGAAACAAGAAGTACAAACTGGTTATTCAAAAGTAGTAGTTAAGAATCCAAACAGTAATGTTTCATATAATTACAATAAAGCACTGTTTCATATACATAAAAGTAAGAAATAAAAACTTCCAGTGTTACTTTTGCATTCTATACACAACAATCAAATTAACTGCACCTTAAAGTCATCCCTGTTCAGTTCAAAAGATGCCACCACAATGTTTATCTTAGTATGCTATGTGACATGATATTCCTCTATTGTGAGGCAACAATCGATGAACAATAAACTATCATACAACATAATGGATTTGGTTGCCCCTCGATTCTGGGCCCCAAAGATTATTCACTAAAGAAATGTTTACTAAAATGTTTACTAGAGTTGAAAAATAGTCTTTAAAACTATGGATATACTAACTACCTATTTATATCTCTGATGCCTGTTCCTCAAGAAATGCCTATCAAGGGGAAGGCCACAGCAAAAGCGTCTACACTTATCCCTGTCCTAACATGCCTCCCTCGCTGGCTCATATCATTCCATGCATTCTCTAACCATTTCTCTCCTTCAATTAACCTTCCACTCTATTTCCCTGTAACACATGTGGTCTTCCTCTCACACTAACCCCTTTAATCATATAATCTCCTTATAAGCTCCCCATCATGCATTCTTTCCAAATGCCAACACTGCCTCCAAGGGCAAATAAACTTAACACCAAATATCTGTCCAACTAAGGTTATTGCATAATCTGTTATGCTGAAAAGACATCTACAGAATAATGAAGGTTTTAAAGAAAGTAAAACTATTTCTCTACTGAAGACAAGTATTTCCTACATTACGTGGGATGGAAGTGGAGGGGCTAGAAACCCTCCCGTTATTGTACTTCAACATCTCAAGGGACTGAAAACGATACCCTTCTTGTATTTTTACACCTAAAAAACAGATCTGAAGACGGAGCCAAGAGAGGAGTGCTCATCCTTCTTTGAAGGATCAGGCTAGGTGGGTTGTATGCATGTGTATGGTTGTAACAAGATGAGAAGAAAGGAGAGATAGGTAGAATGTTCGAGAAAAAGGACCTGAATGTTCTCGAACTCAGTAAAACAAAGCTCAAGGGTAAGGGGAAAGAATGGTTTGGGAACATCTATCAGGTAAAGTCTGGGGTTATTGCAAGGGCGAGCTAAGAGGTAGCACTCCTCGAAACTGATGAATGTGTAAAAGAATGTAAGGAAGTAAATACCTGGTGAAGCCTTTGGAGGTCTTCTACCCACAAAGCCTGGGCTGGGCTCAGGCTGTTGAGTTATTAGTAAACTAAGATGGTGGAAGCTGCAGCCTGCACGCTCCTTATAACCCATACAGCCTGACTGGTTTGGTACACTTTGCAGATACTTGTCCAGAGCACTTATCAAACTTTTCTACCATGCATCCCATGGTGTTTCTGATGACAGCAGGCAGGGTATAAATGTCCCTAAGTCAGTCATTTGTTTCTTGTGTACAGCTGAGACATTTTGGAGACCACAAGAAACACCTGAGGTCTCTCATCACAGAATTAGAATGTTCCTTTCACTTTCGGTGTTTGAGAGATCATGAAACATACATCAAAATGCCTGGACGTTTTTCCTTATCAACTTGTTTGTTTCTACCATCTACATATGCCTTAGGAGCTCTTTCAAAAGTCTGGGAGCAAACAGGATCCATAGTCTAGTCTTCTTCATGCATTTTTGGTATATCTTTTCTACATAAAAATATTTTCCCATAAGTCTTGGGTAATGGATGTTTAAGATATTTTTTCCTTTTGAGCATACCACATCTTTGCATTTCAAAAGTAGTATTCTAAAAAGTCTCACATGCCTGCTATGCC
>JAUUDZ010030731.1:0-11009 GCA_032361705.1 Panulirus versicolor
ACTTTCCTCTACCTCCATGTGGCGTTAACGTTCCTTTACCTGCACGTTGCGTCAACATTCTACTTCTGCGTGTCTTTAACCTTCCTCTACCTCCACATGGCTTCAACCTTCCTCAACCTCAACGAGACATTAACCTTCCTTTACCTACAAGTGGTGTCAACCTTCCTCTACCTGCACGTGGTGTCAACTTTCCTCTACCTTTACATGTCGATAACCCTCTTATACGTTCACGTATCGTCAACCTTCCCTTACCTTCATTTGGTGTCAACGTTCTTCTACTTCTACGTGGCGTCAACCTTCTTCTACCTCCACGTGGCGTCAACCTTCCTCTTCCTTCATGTGGGGTTAACATCCTTCTACATCCACGTGTCGTCAACCTTCCTGTACCTCCACGTAGCGTCAACCTTTTTCTACCTACAAGTGGCGTTAGCCTTTCTGTACCTCTAAATTGTGTCAACCTTGCTCTACCTCCACAAGATTTCAACCTTCCTCTACGTCCACGTAGCGTCAACCTTCCTTTACCTCCACGTGGCATAAACCTTTCTCTACCTCTACGTGGCGTCAACCTTCCTCTACCTTCACATGGCGTCAACATTCTTCCACCTCTACGTGGCGTGAACCTTCTTCTCCCTCAACGTGGCGTCAACCTTCTTCTACCTTCATCTGGTGTCAGACTTCTTCTACCTTCACGTGGCGTCAAACTTCCTCTACCTTCACGTGGCGTTAGCATTTCTCGACGTCCACGTGGCGTCAGCTATCCTCTACCCTCACGTGGCATCAACCTTCTTCTACCTCCAGTTGGCGGTAACCTTCCTCTACCTCCAGGTGGTGTCAACCTTCCTCTACCTCCATGTGGCATCAAATTTCTTCTATTTCCTTATGGCTTCAACCTTCCTCAACCTCCACGAGACGTCAACCTTCCTTTACCTCCACGTGGCATCAACCATCCTCTTCCTTCATGTGGCGACAACCATCTACCTCCAAAAGGCGTCAGCCTTCTTCTACCTCCACGTGGCGTCAACCTTCCTCTACCTTTATATGGCGTAAACCTTCCTTTACCTCCATGTGTCGTCAACCTTTCCCTACCTCCACGTGGCGTCAACCCTCTTCTTCCTCCAAATGGCGTCTAACTTCCTCTACCTCTACGTGGCGTCACACTTCATCTACCTCCCCGAGATGTCAACCTCCTTTTATGTCCATGTGGCGTTAGCCTTCCTTTACCTGTATGTTGTGTCAACCTTCTTCTACTTCCGCGTGTCTTCAACCTTCCTCTACCTCCACATGGAGTCAGCCTTCTTCTACCTCCACATGGCGTCAACCTTCCTCTACCTTTATATGGCGTAAACCTTCCTTTACCCCCATGTGTCGTCAACCTTCCCCTACCTCCACGTGGCGTCAACCCTCTTCTTCCTCCAAATGGCGTCAAACTTCCTCTACCTCTACATGGCGTCACCCTTCATCTACCACCCCGAGATGTCAACATCCCTCTACCTCCATGTTGCGTTAACCTTCCTTTACCCGTATGTTGTGTCAACCTTCTACTTTCGCGTGTCTTCAACCCTCCTCTACCTTCACATGGTGTCAACCTTCCTCAACCTCCACGAGACATCAACCTTTATTTACCTCCAAGTGGTGTCAACCTTCCTCTACCTGCACGTGGCGTCAACTTTCCTCTAAATTTACATGTCGATAACTTTTTTTACGTCCACGTATCGTCAACCTTCCCCTACCTTCATTTGGCGTCAACATTCTTCTACCTGTACGTGGAGTCATCCTTCTTTTACCTCCACGGGGCGTCAACCTTCCTATGGTGTCAAACCTCTTCTACCTCCACGTGGCGTTAACACTTCCTCTACCTCAAGGTGGCGTTAACTTTCCTCTACTTCCACTTGCCGTAAACATTCCTCTACCTCAATGTGGCGTCAACCTTCAACCTCCACGTGGCGTTAAACTTCCTCTACCTCCACCTGGAGTAAACCTTCCTCTACCTTCACGTGGCATCAAATTTCCCATACCTCCTCCTGCCCTCAACCATCCTCAACCTCCACGAGACGTCAACCTTCCTTTATCTCCACGTGGCGTCAACCTTCCCCTACCTTCATGTGGCGTTAATCATCTTCTACCTCCACATGGCGTCAACCATCCTCTACCTCGACATGGCGTCAAACTTCCTGTACCTCCACGCAGCGTCAACCTTTTTCTACCTCCAAGTGGCGTTAGCCTTTCTCTACCTCCACATGGTGTCAACCTTGGTCTACCTCCCCGAGGATTCATCCATCCTCTACGTCCACGTAGCGTCAACCTTCCTTTACCTCCACGTGCCATCAACCTTTCTCTACCTCTACATGGCTTCAACCTTCCTCTACCTTCATATGGCGTCAACATTCTTCCACCTCTACGTGGCGTCAACCTTCTTCTCCCTCCACGTAGTGTCAACCTTCTTCTACCTTCATCTGGTATCAACCTTCTTCTACTTCACGTGGCGTCAACATTTCTCTACCTTTACGTGGCGTTAACATTCCTCTATCTCCAGGTGGCTTCAACCTTCCTCTACCTCCACGTGGCGTCAACCTTCTTGTACCTCCACGTGGCGGTAACCTTCCTCTACCTCCAAGTGGTGTCAACCTTCCTCTACCTCCATGTGGCATCAAATTTCCTGTACCTCCTCATGGCCTCAACCCTCCTCAACCTCTATGAGACGTCAACCTTCCTTTACTTCCACGTGGCGTCAACCTTCCTCTTCATTCATGTGGCGTCAACCATCTTTTACTTCCACATGGCGTCAGCCTTCTTCTTCCTCCACTTGGCGTCAACCTTCCTCTACCTCCATGTGGCGGTAACATTCCTGTACTTCCACGTGGCGTCAACCTTTCTCTACCTCCACGTAGCGTCAACCTTCCTCTACCTTTACATGAGGTAAACCTTCCTTTACCTCCATGTGTCGTCTAACCTCCCCTACCTCCACGTGGCGTCAACCCTCTTCCTTCAAATGGCGTCAAACTTCCTCTACCTCTACGTGGCGTCACCCTTCATCTACCTCCCCGAGATGTCAACATCCCTCTACCTCCATGTGTCGTTAACCTTCCTTTACCTGGATGTTGTGTCAACCTTCTACTTCCGCGTGTCTTCAACCTTCCTCTACCTCCACATGGCGTCAACCTTCCGCAACCTCCACGAGACATCAACTTTCCTTTACCTCCAAGTGGTGTCAACCTTCCTCTACCTGCACGTGACGTCAACTTTCCTCTACCTTTACATGTCAATAACCTTCTTTTACGTCCACGTATCGTCAACCTTCCCCTACCTTCAAGTGGCGTCAACATTTTTCTACCTGTACGTGGCGTCGACCTTCTTTTACCTCCACATGGCGTCAACCTTCCTTTGGAGTCAACCTTCTTCTACGTCCATTTGGCGTCAACACTTCCTCTACCTCCACGTGGTGTTAGCTTTTCTCTACTTCCACCTGCCGTTAACTTTACTCTACCTCCATGTGGCGTCAACCTTCTTTCACCTCTACGTGGCGTTAAACTTCATCTACCTCCACGTGGAGTAAGTCGTCCTCTAACTCCACGTGGCATCAGATTTCCTCTACCTCCTCATGGCCTCAACCTTCCTCAACCTCCACGATACGTGAACCTTCCTTTACCTCCACGTGGCGTCAACCTCTACCTTCATGTAGCGTGAACCATCTTCTACCTCCACATGGCGTCAACCATCTTCTACCTCCACGTGGCGTCAACCTTCCTCTACCTTTACATGGCGTAAACCTTCCTCTACCTCCATGTGTCTTCAACCTTCCCCTACCTCCACGTGGCGTAAACCTTCTTGTACCTCCCCGAGGTGGCAACCTTCCTCTACCAGCACCTGGTGTTAACTTTCCTTTACCTCCACATTGTGTCAACCTTCTACTTCCGCGTGTCCTCTACCTTCCTCTACCTCCACATGGTGTCAACCTTACCTCAACCTCCACGAGACGTCAACCTTCCTTTACCTCCACGTGGCGTCATCCTTCCTCTACCTTCATGAGGCGTCAACCATCTTCTACCTCAATATAGCGTCAGCCATCCTCTACTTCCACGTGGCGTCTACTTTCCTCTACCTTTACATGGCGTAAACCTTCCTCTACCTCCATGTGTCGTCAACCTTCCCCTACCTCCACGTGGCGTAAACCTTCTTCTACCTCCCCGAGGTGGCAACCTTCCTCTACCAGCACCTGGCGTTAACGTTCCTTTACATCCACATGGCGTTAACCTTCCTCTACGTCCGCGAGGCGTCAACCTTCCTCTACCTCCACATGGCGTCAACATTCTTCTACATCTACGTGGCGTCAACCTTCCTCTACCTTTACATGGCGTCAACATTCCTCTACCTTCACGTGGAGTCAACCTTCCTCTACCTTTACATGGCGTAAACCTTCCTCTACCTTCATGTGTCGTCAACCTTCCCCTACCTCCACGTGGCGTCACCCTTCATCTACCTCCCAGAGGTGGCAATCCTCCTCTACCAGCACCTGGCGTTAACCTTCCTTTACCTCCACTTTGCATCAACCTTCTACTTCCGCGTTTCGTCAACATTCCTCTACATCCACATGGCCTCAACCTTCCTCAACCTCCACGAGACGTCAACCTTCCTTTACTTTCACGTGGCGTCAACCTTCCTCTACCTTCATGTGGCGTCAACCATGTTTTACCTCCACATGGCATCAACCATCCTCTACCTTCACGGGGGGTCAACCTTCCTCTACCTTTACATGGCGTAAACCTTCCTCTACCTCCAATGTGTCGTCAACCTTCCCCTGCTTCCACGTGGCGTAAACGTTCTTCTACCTCCCCGAGGTGGCAACCTTCCTCTACCAGCACCTGGCGTTAAACTTCCTTTACATCCACGTTGCGTTAACCTTCTTCTACTTCCGCGTGTCGTTAACCTTCCTCTACCTCCACATGAAGTCAACATTCCTCTACCTCCCCGTGGAGTCAACCTTCCTCTACCTTTACATGGCGTAAACCTTCCTCTACCTCCATGTCTCGTCAACCTTCCCCTACCTCCACGTGCCGTCATCTACCTCCCCGAGGAGGCAATCTTTCTCTACCAGCACCTGGCGTTAACCTTCCCTTACCTCCACGTTGCATCAACCTTCTTCTACTTCAGCGTATCGTCAACTTTCCTCTACCTCCACATGGCGTCAATCTTCCTCAACCTCCACGAGACGTCAACCTTCCTTTACCTCCAAGTGGCGTCAACCTTCCTCTTCCTCCACGTGGCGTCAACCTTCCTCTTCCTCCACGTGGCGTCAACCTTCCTCTTCCTCCACGTGGCGTCAACCTTCCTCTACCTTTATATGTCGATAACCTTTTACCTTCATGTATCGTCAACCTTCCCCTATCGTCATGTGGCGTCAACATTATTCTATTTCTACGTGGCGTCAACCTTCTTCTAACTTCACGTGGCGCCAACCTTCCTCTATATTCATGTGGGGTCAACCTTCTTCTACCACTACGTAGCGTCAGCCTTCCTCTACCTCCATGTGGCGTCAACCTTCCTCTACTTCCACATAGCGTTAACCTTCCTCTACATCCACACGGCGTCAACATTTCTCTACATCCACGTGGCGTCAACCTTCCTCTACATTTACATGGCGGCAAACCTCCTTTATCCCCATGTGTCGTCAACCTTCCTCTACCTCTACGAAGAGTCAACCTTTCTCTACCTCCACGTGGCATTAATCTTCCTCTACCTCCAGAAACCTTCATCCTTACTCTACCTCCACAAAGCTTCATCCTTGCTCTACCTCCACAAAGCTTCATCCTTCCTCTACCTCCACGTGGCATCAACCTTCTTCTGCCTCCACTTAGCGTGAACCTTCCTTTACATCTACGTGGCGTGAACCTTACTTTACCTTCAAGTGGCATCAACATTCTACCGTCACGTGGCGTGAAACTTCCTTTACATCTACATGCCGTCAACCTTCTTCTACCTCGACGTGACGTTAGTCTTCCTCGAGCTCCACGTTGCGTTAACCTTCCTCTACCTCCACGTAGCAACAAATTTCCTCTACCTCCTCATGGCCTCAACCTTCCTCAACCTCCCCGAGACGTCAACCTTCCTTTACATCCACGTGGCGTCAACCATCCTCTACCTCCACGTTGCGTCACCCTTCATCTACCTCCCCGATGTGGCAACATTCCTCTACCAGCATCTGGCGTTAACCTTCTTTTACCTCCATGTTGCGTAAACCTTCTACTTCCGCGTTTCGTCATCCTTCCTCTACCTCCACATGGCGTCAACCTTCCTCAACCTCCAATACACGTCAACATTCCTCTTCCTGCACGTGGCGTCAACCTTCCTCTACTTCCACGTAGCGTTAACCTTCCTCTACATCCACGTGGCGTCAACATTTCTCTACATCCACGTGGCGTCAACCTTCCTCTACATTTACATGGCGTCAACCTTCCTTTACCTCCATGTGTCGTCGACCTTCCTCTATATCTACGAAGCCTCAACCTTCCTCTACCTCCACGTGGCATTAATCTTTCTCTACCTCCACAAAGCTACATCCTCGCTCTACCTCCAAAAAGCTTCATCCTTCCTCTATCTCCACGTGGCATCAACCTTTATTGTGCCTCCACTTGGCGGGAACCTTCCTTTACATCTACGTGGCGTGAACCTTACTTCACCTCCAAGTGGCATCAACATTCTACCTTCACGTGGCGTGAACCTTACTTCACCTCCAAGTGGCATCAACATTCTACCTTCACGTGGCGTGAACCTTCCTTTATATCTACATGCCGTCAACCTTCTTTTACCTCGACGTGGCGTTAGCCTTCCTCGACCTCCACGTGACGTTAACCTTCCTCTTCCTCCACGTGGCGTCAACCTTCCTCTACCTTTATATGTCGATAACTATCTTTTACCTCCATGTATCGTCAACCTTCCCCTATCATCATGTGACGTAAAAATTCATGTATTTCTACGTGGCGTCAACCATCTTCTACCTTCACGTGGCGTCAACCGTCATCTACCTTCATATGGGGTCAACCTTCTTCTGTCTTCACGTGACGTCAGCCTTCCTCTACCTCCATATGGCGTCAACCTTCCTCTACATTTACATGGCGTGAAACCTCCTTTACCTCCATGTGTCGTCAACCTTCCTCTACCTCCACGTGGCATTAATCTTCCTCTACCTCCACAAAGCTTCCTCCTTCCTCTACCTCTACAAAGCTTCATTCTTCCTCTACCTCCACAAACCTTCATCCTTCCTCTACCTCCACGTGGCATCAACCTTCTCCTACCTCTACTTGGCGTGAACCTTCCTTTACATCTACATGGCGACAACCTTCCTCTACATCCAAGTGGCGTCAACCTTACTTTACCTCCACGTGGCATCAACCTTCTACCTTAACGTGGCGTGAACCTTCCTTTACATCTACATGCCGTCAACCTTCTTCTACCTCGACGTGGCGTTAGCCTTCCTCGACCTCCACGTGGCGTTAACCTTCCTCTACCTCCAAGTAGCATCTAATTTCCTCTACATCCTCATGGCCTCAACATTACTCAACCTCCCCGAGACGTCAACCTTCCCTTACATCCACGTGGCGTCAACCATCCTCTACCTCTACGTGGCGTCACCCTTCATCTACCTCCCGGATTTGGCAACCTTCCTTTACCAGCACCTGGCGTTAACCTTCCCTTACCTCCACGTTGCGTCAACCTTCTTCTACTTCCGCGTTTCGTCATCCTTCCTCTACCTCCACATGGCGTCAACATTCCTCAACCTCCAAGAGACGTCAAACTTCCTTTACCTCCAAGTGGCGTCAACCTTCCTCTTCCTCCACGTAGCGTCAACATTCCTCTACCTCTATATGTCGATTACCTTCTTTTACCTCCATGTATCGTCAACCTTCCCCTATCTTCATGTGACGTCAAAATTCTTGTATTTCTACGTGGCGTCAACCATCTTCTACCTTCACGTGGCGTCAACCTTCATCTACCTTCATATGGGTCAACCTTCTTCTGTCTTCACGTGGCGTCAACCTTCCTCTACTTCCAAGTGGCGTCAACCTTCCTCTACTTCCACGTGGCGTTATCCTTCCTCTACCTCCACGTGGAGACAAAATTCCTCTACATCCATGTGACGTCAACCTTCCTCTACCTTGACATGGCGTTAAACCTCCTTTACCTCCATATGTCGTCAACCTCCCTCTACCTCTACGAAGCGTCAACCTTCCTCTACCTCCACATTGCATTTATCTTCCTCTACCTCAACAAAGCTTCATCCTTCCTCTACCTCCACGTGGGATCAACCATCTTCTACCTCCACTTGGCGTGAACCTTCCTTTACACCCACATGGCGACAACCTTTCTCTACCTCCACATGACCTTAACCTTCCTTTACCTCCATGTGCCATCACCCTTCTACCTGCACGTGGCGTGAACCTTCCTTTACATCCAAATGGCGTCAACCTTCCTCTACCTCCACGAGGCGTCAACTTTTCTTTACCTCCACGTGGCGTCAACCTTCCTCTACCTCCATATGTCGTCAACATTCCTCTACCTCCCCGTAGCGTGAACCTTCCTCTACCTTCATGTGGTGTCAACATTCTTCTACTTCTAAGTAGCATCAACCTTCTTCTACCTCCACGTGGCGTCAAACTTCCTTTTCCTTCATGTTGCCTCTACCTTCTGCCTCATCGTGGCGTCAACCTTCCTCTACCTTCAAGTGGCGTTAACCTTCCTTTACCTCCACGTAGCGTTAACCTTCCTCTACCTCCACATGGAGTCAACCTTCCTCTACCTCCACGCAGCGTCAACCTTCCTCTACCATCATGTGCCTTCAACATTCTTCTACCTCTAAGTGGCATCAACCTTCTTCTTTCTCCAAGGGGAGTCAACCTACCTCTACCTTCATGTGTCGTTAACCTTCTACCTCCACATGGCAACAACCTTCCTCTACCTCCAAGAGGCGTCAACCTTCCTTTACCTGCACGTGGCCTCAACCTTCCTCTACCTCTACGTGGCGTCAACCGTAGTCTACTTTTCCATATCGTCAATCTTCCTTTACCTCCATGTGTCGTCAACCTTCCCCTTCCTTCATGTGGCGAAAACATTCTTCTACCTCTACGTGGCGTCAACCTTCTTCTACCTCCACATAGCGTCAGCTTTCCTCTAACTTCATGTGGCGTCAACCTTCTTCTAACTGCACGTAGCGTCAACCTTCCTCTACCTACACGTGGCGTTAACCTTCCTCTACCTCAACGTGGTGTCAACTTCCTCTACCTCCACGTGCCGTCAACGTTCCTCTACTTTCACATGGCAACAACCTTCCTCTACCTCCAAGAGGCGTTAACATTCTTTTACCTCCATATGGCGTCAACTTTCCGCTCCCTCCACGTGGCGTTCAACCTTTTTCTACCTCCACGTGGCGTTAACCTTTCTTTACATCCACATGGCTTCAACCTTCCTCTACCTCCACGAGGCGTCAGCCTTACTTTACTTCCAAGTGGCGTCAACCTTCCTCTACCTGCGCATGGCGTCAACCTTCTTCAACCTCCACGAGATGTCAACCTTCCTTTACCTCCATGTGGCGTCAACCTTCCTCTTCCTTCATGTGTCGTCAACCATCTTCTACCTCCACATGGCGTCAACCTTCCTCTACCTTCACTTGGCTTCAAAGTTCTTCTACGTCCATGTGGCATTAACCTTCCACTACTTCCACGTGGCGTCAAACTTCCTCTACCTCCACGTGGTGTCAACCTTCTTATATCTTTACATGGCGTAAACCTTCCTTTACCTTCATGTGTCGTCAACCTTCCCCTACCTCCATGTGGCATCACCCTTCATGTACCTCCCAGAGGTGTCAACTTTTCTCTACCTCCATGTGGCGTTAACGTTCCTTTACCTGCACGTTGCGTCAACCTTCTACTTCTGCGTGTCTTTAACCTTCCTCTACCTCCACATGGCTTCAACCTTCCTCTACCTCCACATGGCTTCAACCTTCCTCAACCTCAACGAGACATTAACCTTCCTTTACCTCCAAGTGGTGTCAACCTTCCTCTACCTGCACGTGGCGTCAACTTTCCTCTACCTTTACATGTCGATAACCTTCTTTTACGTCCACGTATCGTCAACCTTCCCCTACCTTCATGTGGCGTCAACATTCTTCTACCTGTACGTGGCGTGAACCTTCTTCTACCTGCACGTGGCGTCAACCTTCCTCTGTTGTGTACCTTCTTCTACCTCCACGTGGCGTCATCACTTCCTCTATCTCCACGTGGCGTTAACTTTTCTCTACTTCCACCTGCCGTAAACCTTATTCTACCTCTATGTGGCGTCAACCTTCTTCTACCTCCTCGTGGCGTTGAACTTCCTCTACCTTCACGTAGAGTGAACCTTCGTTTACCTCCACGTAGCATCAAAATTCCTCTACCTCCTCATAGGCTCAACCTTCCTCAACTTCCACGAGACGTCAACCTTCCTTTACCTCCACGTGGCGTCAACCATCATCTACCTTCATGTGGCGTCAACGATCTTCTACCTCTACATGGCGTTATCCGTCCTCTACTTCAACGTGGCGTCAACCTTCCTCTACCTTTACATGGCACAAACCTTCCTCTACCTCTATGTGTCGTCAAGGTTCCCCTACCTCCAAGTGGTGTAAACTTTCTTCTACCTCCCCGAGGTGGCAACCTTCCTCTACCAGCACCTGGCGTTAACGTTCCTTTACCTCCACGTTGCGTCAACCTTCTTCTTTCGCGTGTAGTCAACCTTCCTCTATCTCCACATGGCCTCAACCTTCCTCAACCTCCACGAGACGTAAACCTTCCTTTACCTCCACGTGGCGTCAACCTTCCTCTACCTTCATGTGGCGTCAACCATCCTCTACCTCCACATGGCTTCAACCATCCTCTACCTCCGCGTGGCGTCAACCTTCCTCTTCCTTTACATGGCGTAAACCTTCCTCTACCTCCATGTGTCGTCAACCTTCCCCTACCTCCACGTGGCGTAAACCTTCT
>JAUUDZ010030742.1:0-11009 GCA_032361705.1 Panulirus versicolor
AATATATAATGATGTTACCTGTCATATGGCAAGAGGAAGCCAACCCCAGCCAACACTAGAGCCATATAAATTAAATTCCAAGGGTCTTCTGGAGGGTTTATGTGGCGCCCAGGACCATCATGCTCATCATCGTCATCATCATCCAATCCAAACCTGACATACAAAAAAGCATGATACTCAAACATCATAAGGAAACATATATCAAGAAACGAATGGATACTAAAAATTGCTCACAAACTTCCTATGTATAAATATAACAAAGAGTCAATTGCACCAATGAACACAAACAATGACAGCTTTTGTAGAAAACAGGTTGGAAAGTTTTAACTTATCTGAATTTGCTTCTTAGTGAACAAAGCAAAGGAAAACCTATGCAAAGAAGATGCAGTTTTTGAAGCCTATAACATTTAGCATGAATGGTGGTTGAAATGGTAACTATTCTGAAATCCAAACTGGAGGTATGCACATATATGCTTGACAACTATGATTCTTTATTGGAAATAGAATATCTCCAGTCTTAACATGTGTAGTTTGAAAACATTCAAAATACAGTGGCCCAGGCATTTAAGATTCACAATAAATGGAGCACAAATTTCCAAAATTTGAATTCAGGGCAACATTCCTCTGTGATTTTCTTAATTATTGTTTAGTTTATGCCCTGGCTCTGCCCTTATAATTGTGTACAACAACTAAATGTCAAATCACCAGTACTTCATCTTTTACACAGATGCTAAATTCTATCTTGGAAGAAGATAAAAGGAAGAATTTGGGGTAAAAAATAATCAACATTTTCTTATGTTCTTTATATACTGTAATATTTATTTGCATATATAGTATTTTATAAATATAATATTTATAACTGGAAAATCCCATAAGAAAAATTGGTACCATTATCTACAATCCAATAAAATCCATAATCTGAATATTACCTAGTTCAAAGAATTCATATAGAAGATTTTCTACCTGTATTTACAGAGACATGTTGAAAAAGACTGTGGCATGAAGAATGGGGAAAAGATTTACAGTACTAATGTATGGAAGGAAATTAGACCTAGCTATGATGTTCTTTATAATTGATGCTGTCAATCCAAATGTTGGAAACTGTGAAAGTTTGAAAATGTGCAAGATAAAAAGTGTTCTGAAGTATATAAAACTGTTCCTCTCTGGAGTGTTGTCCCAAGGGCTATGAGAGAATCTCCATGCTTTCCAGCCGTTAGGAACCTTTAACCCCCTACCTTCTGGTGAGATTTCTGCCTCTTATCTTTTGCTAACCACCTTCTCAGCAATAGTGGCTCGAGCTTACTCCAGGTATGTTCTCCTCCAATCACAAGTCATCACCTGCACCTTGCTGATTATCTCATTGTTCTTTTGAAAAAGGAAATTACCCCAACAGTGACTTCCGCTGTATGACAACACCAGAGAGAAATAGTTTTTCATTCTTTTCTCCATGTCAGCTTGCCCCACAGACTATGACAGAAAAACTACTTAACCAAGAGAAAACATGACCATAAACATAAAGTTATCCTCTGGCACATCAGCAATCCTCTGCCTTACAAAAAGTAAGTCCAATATCCACAAGAATGATCCAAGCATCTAAACCAAGGTATTGTTTGACAAATGTGTGAGGAAGTCTCTCTTAATATCCAAAAGCAAAAATAGTTGATTTATCATAAATCATCAAGGAAATCCAATAACAATTAACAAATCTCCGATTAATAGTAATCTAATGATTCTCCAACTTGTGGGCTATGGAAGTGAGAAGTATGAGAACAATTGGACTAAATTCCCTGGATACTGACGGAGGATTTTAGGATGAAATTTCAAAATAATGAGAAGTACCCAGAGTGTAGTGCACTTTAGGAAAAAAGTAAACAGCAAAATTCTTAGACTGAAATATAAAAAAGGTTAGTTGAATTAGAAGTGCAACATAAGCAAATGTATGATAATGAAACACTTATGTGGATAATAGGTAGGCAAGTAAGGTCCAACTGAGAGTCAGAGTTCATGAAAAAGGGAGAGGTATTAGGAGAGTAAGCGAAATACAGTAGAGCACAATCAAGTATGAGGAAGATAAAGAATTTCAAAAGGAGTACTAGGAAAAGTAAAAGATGAACTAAGATGGCACTGCAATACATTATGGCATAAATGGATTCTGAAACCGAAAAACAAAATGAATTTGGATAAGGAGAGTGCATGCTGCATAAGCATATACAAAAACTACAATTAGGTCAGAAAAGTGGGAATAAGCAAATAAGGAAACTAAGATTCAGGTACAGGACTAAGTAAAGGTGACTGTTGTTTGCATGTAAAAGAGAGTCAAGTGAGATGCAATATGAAAATGGTGTCTGACAGAAATTCTGCAGGTCACCATGCTGTAAAGTGTTACATGCTTTATAAAACGTGCAGTTAAAATCTAACTGAATATCCAGACAGAATACACACACCTAAATAATTGGTTTGAAGATATGATAACAGAGCAATACAAAACTTAGAAAAGAACATAGGCTATTTAAATGTATTTCACATACAGTATTCTTCTGACATCAAACTTTACAAAAAAATTCTACATGTTCACAGGCTAGTTAACATTCATCCCAACCACAGTACTCTTGTTTATTAAGGCTTCACATCCATCTCAACACTGTCACATACTTACCGACCATATGATTCTCCACTCATCATTTTGAAGGCTGCTTATCGAGTCAATACTCCAGCCTGTACAGCAGGTCTGAGAAGAAAAAATGAATAATGGGTATTTACATATGGTACAAGGAAGTTAGTAAATATGACAATAACTACCCCATTGTTCTTCCAACAATTTTCGTGAACATACGATAGACTTTTCTCTCCTAGATACTAGTGGACCTGTTTCATATACATACTGTAATTACTGCCCACCAGTTATACTCAGTATAACAACATCATGCTAAATTTCACATATAAATAATTCATAACTTTATTAATACCACAAGTGAAAATAAAAAAAAAAATATGATAAGAAGATGCAGAAAATCAGAAAATAGTATGATTTTCATAACTACTATAATTATATATCATATCTTTGCTTGGAAGCATCAGGATCAAACAAACATGAGCACAAAAACTTTCAGATTGTAAAATGCCTTCTGCTTCTGAAAGCTCCCACTTGAGCTACAGTGGAAAAACAACTGGTTTCCTTAGAACTCTATCCTACACAGGGCTTATTATGTTAATCCCAAGACTCAGATAAAGGTATCCTTGAAGGCCACTCATAAGAGGCAACAATGTTACAAACCTTATGTTTATCATGAAAATATCTGGTGTACAACTCTAAACATAAGGCGACAGTCACGTCTGAGACAATTATACATTTTTCAAAAAACATCAAAAATATTAAGGTAAATATAACCAAAAACTGGTAAGGGATGTTAGTTGACGTTTTCATTGGTTCTGTCTATACTACAACGTTTCACCAACTTTGATTTTAATTAATCCCACATTTTCACTCATCTTCATAGCCCTCTCCACCAACTTGTACATCATTATACAAAAAAAAGTCACTGATATTCTACAGGTAGTTTCCATGTGCCCCTAAAGTGAATTTTTACTTTAGAAACATTACAACAATCATGCTAACCTCAACATTCTCCCGGTCTCCATATAAAATAGTCACCAGTGCGAAAGAATTATAATCCAGTCATACTCACGGTGGCGCTAAACTACAACACTGCAATCAAAGAAACAAAAATTCTAATTCAAGGCAGCTCTAGGGCCACTGAACCGGCTCGAGAAGCTGTCATTTTCCCCTCCCTAGCTCAGATTTGCATGGGTACTTGATGGCGGCTACTGAAACAAACTATTCTAATCCTAATTACGAGACGCAATGGTATTTTAAATGTGCAGTCATATGTATAAAATGAAACTATGGAGTCCTATACCGACCTGGCCCAAAAGATGAGTCGATTATTTGAGGAAAATACAATAACTGGGCAAGCCACAATAAGCAGACACTTCTATTTCAGGCACTGAAACAAACTGTAAACAAAGAGGTGTCATCCAGCAATACACACTAGAATTGTCACCAAACCACATCTGAGAATGTGATCACCACTTCGTGAATAACACAGATATATTAAATTCCAGTAGACCAACTGATCGCCATGGCTCACCAACGTTTTACTTCATGTTAAACACCTGGGAAGCCCACTTGCCCGAGCCTCCATCAGGAACAGCTGATCAATGAGACGCAACTTGCAACCACAAATGCCAAAACTTTTCCAGTGGTAACACATATCTAATTCAATTAATAATTGCTGAGATAATCATAATTATTATTTCATGATATTCATTTACTCTTGTAATTTATTCAGTCTAGAGAGAGACTTCCGCAGTCAAATCTTTTCTCTTTTCGTGTTACATCTACCAAATACTCCTTTGAACTCTGATATTATGAATTCAGGTACGCTGCACTTTATCACGTTATTCATAGTGTATTTAAGACCTTACGTTTTTTTCTCTTATCTAATACAGCTTTAATATTTTTTTACAATATCACTCGGTCTGTGTTACCGGACTCTGCCTGCTTATGGTTACGCCGTGAGTGAAAAGTCACCTTTGATGGCGAGGTTGTATTAATGAAGTATTTGTAGCGACTTTGTTGTTTTACAGAGTCACCTTAATGGCTGCTCCTTGACTTGGTGTTGTCATGTAACCTCACTTGACCTTATAATTCCAAGAGAAATGAGTTTGGTAGCCCAGCCTACAGTTGCACCTGTAGTATGGCTCCATGACACCCATACTCTATGTTCAATGGTGGCAGGTCAAGAGCTACCGCTATAATAATTCCATTAGGTAGAGGACCTGGCACTTTCCTTGATGAGAAGAGCCGCCCTTACGGACCTAACCCCAGTCCAACAGCATGGAGAGAGGCTTGAGCCTGCGACGTCTCCAATTCCCTTTGAGAATAGCTTCTCTTCCCAGACCGCCTACATGACCTGACCTTACTGCCTTTTAAATACCCAGGGCATCACCGAAGGACGGCAGTCAGGTACGTGAAGTCTTGGTCATGGGACTCCCAGACTCAAAGCCCCTCTTAGGGAACCTCCTCCATCAGTAGTAGTCCCCTACGCGACTCCTGACGTTACATCATCTTGGTAGTATTCTTGTGGTGCCTCATCTCCAACGACCATTATTGGCAGGACTCTCATGGGACATGGCCTCCACCTATAGCGAGAAGCTCATGTAACGCCACGCCCCCGGCACTGCTGCTAGCTACTCAGGCACAAACCGGCAGCCGCCACATATTCCAAGGGGCCCCCGGTAGGTGCCACACCCTCCTCCTCCTACAGGAGCTCCACGTACGACTCGCAGCCACCCACCTCTCCCATGTACTCCTGCTTCATCTCATGCATCTTCACCAGCATCCAGGGACTCCTGCCAAGACTATCTCTTATTTCTCAACCGAACTCTCCTGCTGGTCTCTCCTTCTTCATCATAATCCTGCACTTCCAGTTGCTCACTGTTCCTGAGCTATTTTACCTTTTTCCGTATCCATCTCTCAGTTCCATTAACCTTAACAATCCATTTGATAAGTACTCTTGCTAAAAAAAAAAAAAACTCCCTGTTGATAAATGTAGCGTACAGTTTTTCTATACTGTTGTTGTGGTCAGAACAAGGTTGCATTAATAACCAAAATGAGATAAACACTCTATAGTTCAGTATGTGTCACAAGTCATCAAAGATTAGCAATATTCCATTATCCTACTTTTCTGGCCACCATCTGAATTCAGTCATTTTTCAGTAGCCGTACTGTGACTTTTAGCTGAGCCCTTACAATCACTTTTGTCCTGAGTAGGACAGAATATTTCTGGCTGAGTAATCCCAAGTTAATCTAATGACTTTGAACACTGAAGATATTTGAGCTTTGCCTCAGAATTCATAGATTTAGAAGACGACACAAAATTTACAACAGTTACAAAGTCATTATAAATTGATTTTAAGGAACACAAAATTTACAACAGTTACAAAGTCATTATGAATTGATTTTATGGAACATCAAAATTTACTCAGTTACAGTCATTACAAATTGATTTTAAGGAGGTTTGCTGTTTTCATAAAAACTCCAGCACCAAAATAGTTATATTACTGGGCAGGAGGAAATTGAATAGACTCAGTCAACTATTCTCATCCATCTTGGAACCATTGGTGAAGTTATGGAATTTTTTTATTCATATATTACAAGATTTTTACGAGCTTTGAACATTGATCAAACACCTCAGTCTTATTAGCAGCAAAGTCATATTCATATGTATGGTTGAACAGCGTTTGGACCAAAGGAATTATGTCACATAATATTTAGTTAATATGAAATTGTCAGTTGTACAATGTATTTCTAGAAAATGTGACTGGGTTAGGTTAGGCAAGATTATTTCTTTTCTGTCGATTATTGGTTTACACGCGCCTGCTGTACTTTTAACATTAAATAACCCGACATTTACCCAGATTTGAATACAACCTATAATACTGTCCCTTTACTCAGTAATGTGAAATAAGATATAATGCTCCAAGGCACGGTATACAGGCCTTATTGAAAAATCTAAGGACTGCTTACGCATTTCAAAAGAAAATTATTCACTATTCAAAGCTACTTTCAATTCATAACTGTAAACTTGGTAATTTATGCAATAACTTATTTATAATGCAATTATGAAATGAACCTTTAGTAGAACATTATCTTTCCATTTATTTTGTTCATAAATATTTACTTTGTAAAACGTCGACGCTTTTTCTTGCAATCCATGAATATCAACTTTGGATTCTGAAAAGCAGGGAAGTTTGTGGGTCTTTCGGAAATTATGCATAAATAATCATTTTCTTAAATAACCTTTATGCTTATATCTTTATCATAACTATGGCTAGAATAGCATTTTGAACCTAATTGATAATTCAATATGATACATGTAGCGGAATCGGACACAGGCATGGAGATACACACACATGAAGTCGAGCCTTCCTGTGTCACTTCGCGGCGACTGGTCTTTTGTCGTAATATATCTCTGTTCCCTTACCATTCATTCCTTCAGCCATGTCTCTGGACGTGCAAAGTAAACCAGACTATATGAGAGATCCCAGGAAGCATCATTTTTTCCCATACGCGGATAATGGAGGGTAAGAACAAAATAGACCTATAGTTTTGTAGTTGAGGAAATGAAAATTTCATTTCCAGAGGATTGTACATTGCATACACTTACAGAGACATGTAAATATGAACATTAGGATAAAGTTACAGTCTCAGGGTACAGGAGAATTATTGTGGCTTTGTCTAAACCGCTTACTAATAGACTTTCTGTCCATGCAGAAAGTTACTTAGACATCCGGGGAGAGTAGTATGGAACAATGTTGAATAACGACTAAAAAATATAAAGAAAATGAGTTTAGTATATGGTCCGTGGTTTTTCATTCTGATTTTATTGAAATTGATGCTTTTCGTAGTTAGCACAATGGATTTTTGCGGTATCAGCCACTTTCGATAAAGTTTTTGGCTGTTTCCTCTTGTCACCTTCCTAGTATATCGAAGTAGTAATTTCCAATTCCTTATTGATTGGTTAGACAACTCGTCAAACAGTCCATTTAAAGGATATGTAGTGATGTATTGGAATTGGCCAATCCTGCCGAATAATGTTCATGAATAATGTATTATAATTGATAATGGAATGAATGAAACTGGTCTGTATGTGACGATTGTAAATTTTGCTGTTTTTTTATTGCGTTACATTGAAATAAGTCATATAGTATGCATTATACAAAAATAAAGGTTTATTCATGTTTGGGTTGAAGAGACCTCAATAGTCAACTGATGGTTCAAGAACTCAACAGACATTTAAGTAGGCAAGAATTGTTAAATTGTATCATGATAGCAACTGCTCTATCTCATTAGATTCTCATCTGGGTCCATAGATTTCTGTGAATTCCTTGTGAATAGATTTTTTTTAGGGGTTGTCTCTTACAACTTTAAGTGATGTTGGGTCACCTTTTGTTGGGTTATTGAATGCATTGTCTTAAGGAGAAAATGCATGCATCGCACATGTGAAATATATGAATTGTAACCCCATGTTCAAGTGAAAAAAGCTGTTTCATATAGCTATATAGGAAAGGATTACAGTTGTAATATTTCATTGACATAGTAGTACAGCCTCGATATCTTTTCTCGAATTTAAGTGTTATACGTATCGTAGCTTTTTAGTGATGCATCTGTGATTAAAACATTAGCTAGTGTATAATATTGATAATACAGAAACAAATATCTAAAGTTCTGTTGTACAATGTTTTAATATTACTTTGGTGTATTATATATAAAGTTTAAGGAAATCTTTTTACTTTATGACTTCTTTGTATGAAACGTCCTTTATTTGTAATATCTGATTCTGCTCAGTATGTAATTCTATCAATGCTTCATTATACCTTCAGAACATCTGTGGCCATTGCTGGGGATGACTTTGTGATGATGGCTAGTGACACCCGTTTGTCTCGAGGGTTTAACATTTTCTCCCGTGAACAGGGCAAAGTGTTTGAGCTTACACCAAAGACAATGATGGCTTCATCAGGGTGTTGGGCTGATGTCCTTACCCTCAACAAAGTTTTACAAGCCAGACTCACGGTAAGACCTCATGGAGCAGTAACTTAATCATTGATTTTACAGATATCCAGAAATACTACGTTAGCTTGAATGTGATTAATGAGATGTAGATCTTACGATAGATGCACAGAAAAGACATGATTATCTAGAGTCCTGTGCAGTGCCAGTCATGACTATGCTGTGTACAAAAATTTTTCCAAACTTGTTTTACAGAAAAAGTTTTTGATGATGTTAATGTTCTAAAATTTTGTATTCCTGTAGTAGTAAGTTTTACCTCACAGTACCTTTCCATCTCAGAACCCCCATTTAGGGCCTGCAGCACTCAGGATTTACTTATTAGTAATTTAATGGTTACTTTCATGTATGCTGGACATTGATAGTTGGGAAGCATTTAGTATTGGTAAGATGTGATATACATCAGACATGCAGGATTGATAGAAAAAATTTATTTATATATAAACTTAACCGCCGTTTCCCACATTAGTAAGGTAGCGCAAGGAAACAGGAGAGGAATGGCCCAACCCACCCACATACACATGTATGTACATAAACGCCCACACACACCCATATACATACATATACATCTCATTTTATACATGCATATACATACACAGACATAAACATATATTCACATGTACATATACTTGTTTCCCTCATCCATTCCTGTCGCCACCCTGCCACACCCGAATTAGGGAAAAGTGGTTTGAGGTTTCTCATTAGTACATTCTAAGTATTAGAATTCCAGATATTTATTTGACATGTTGGAGATCTTGAATTTGGTATGTTGAAAACCTACTGTTGAGATGTTGGCGATAACCCCTTTGCACTGTATGAAATTCAACTTTCTCAAAACTTTTATCTTGAAAACATCTATTTAGGGTGTCATGCAGTTAACTTGTATTTTTCATGTGCAGCACTGTATGGTTATTTACCTCTTTTTATCATTTATCTTTTTTGTGGATATAAGCAATATTTTATAAATGGTTTAGGGTTTTCTCCAGCTTCTGAACTAAGAGAGTATCCATTTGTCTCCATGGAAATGTACAGGAAAAATCTGTCATGAATGATGTTGGTACAGCTATTGATGTTTTACCTTGTATGTAGACATTTGTTATGGGCAAATATGTTAATATCATCATCCTTGATTTCTTTAAACGTTTCAGATGTATGCTCATGAGCACCATGATGTGATGTCAACCACTGCTGTTGCCCAGCTGTTGTCTACAATGCTTTATTGGAGGAGATTTTTCCCATATTATGTATCCAACATTCTTGCAGGGTTAGAGGAAGATGGTAAGTCAAGACTCTTAATGGGTTTTCTGTAGTTTGTTATATTTTACCTTTCTCTTTTGAAACTGTTCATAGGTAAAGTAGACCAAGTTCTACTTACCAAGTTCTATTTACCCACTGCCCTATCCTTTATTATGTTTCTAATAAGATTGAAGCTTCCCCGTTGCATGTATTAAATTGGTCATTAATTTCTAATCTAAGCTATTTCAGTAATTTCTGATGCTTTAGCTGACATTAGATTTTTTTTTCAAACAGAGGCTCTATATTTATTTATTATACTTTGTCACTGTCTCCTGCGTTAGCGAGGTAGCATAAGGAAGTAGACGAAAGAATGGCCCTACCCACCCACATACACATATATATACATACACACCCACACATGCACATATATGTACCTATACATTTCAAAATATACATACATGTACAAACACTTGACATATACATATGTACATATTCATATTTGCTGCCTTCATCCATTCCTTTCGCCACCACGCCACACATGAAATGGCACACACACACCCCACGGTGAGGAAGCGCTAGGAAAAGACAACAAAGGTCACATTCGTTCACTCAGTCTCTAGCTGTCATGTGTAATGTACCAAAACCACAGCTCCCTTTTCACATCTAGGCCCCACAAAACTTTCCATGGTTTACCCCAGATGCTTCACATGCTCTGGTTCAATCCACTGACAGCACATCAACCCCAGTATACCACATCATTCCAATTCACTCTATTCTTTGCGTGCCTTTCATCCTCCTGTATGTTCAGGCCCCGATCGCTCAAAATCTTTTTCACTCCATCTTTCCACTTCCAATTTGGTCACCCACTTCTCCTCATTCCCTCCACCTTTGACAAATATATCCTCTCTGTCAATCTTTCCTCACTCATTCTCTCCATGTGGTCAAACCATTTCAATACACCCACTTCTGCTCTTTCAACTACACTCTTTTTATTACCACACTTCTCTCTCACTCTTTCATTACTTATTCGATCAAACCACCTTATGCCACATATTGTCCTCAAATATCTCATTTCCAACAAATCCACCCTCCTCCACACAACCCTATCTATAGCCCATGCCTCACAACCATATAACATTTTTGA
>JAUUDZ010030764.1:0-11009 GCA_032361705.1 Panulirus versicolor
ACCCAGTGTAACACTGGGAGATGGTCCGTGCACCCAGTGTAACACTGGGAGATGGTCCGTGCACCCAGTGTAACACTGGGAGATGGTCCGTGCACCCAGTGTAACACTAGGACGTACATGGTGGTGTTGCTCGTGGTATGATCCCTCAAGCAATGTTAAGGAAGCTGCACATTAATATGATGAAAACAATGTACGATCAATCAGAATGATACATGAAGCAAAACAACACACACTTGTGAGAGACGGTAAACTACAGATGATGGAGACATTTCAAGTTTATACAGAGACAGATTAACGACGATTTGAATTCTCATGATGATAGAGAGTGTTAGAGATACAAGAGAATAACCTTGACCAACATGTTACTGAGGGGCTGATACACCATTGATGCTCCATCTCGCCACGGACAGTAGCACGGGAATTACGTATGTCATATGGTTATGGTACAACCACTGGATGATGTGATCATGTAATGCCGGAGTTTGAGTTTGTGGTGAACGAGGACATAAAACGAGCAGCCATGAAACAACACTCAGACATCTAGATAATTTGCGGTGGAAGGTTCTGTGAAACTTATAGTGAAGGAGTTAGAACATGGGTACATTTAGCTATAGATATAGAGGGAAAGTTGAAAAAAAAAAAGAGAAAGACGTCCGAAAGAAAAGGAATTTAGCGATATAGAGAGATGGAGTCAGCCGCCACAAGAGAGCAAAGATGGAGTACAGCAAACAAGGTTTGAACATGGCGGGAAATAATCCGGCGAGTTCAACAATGTTATCACGAAGATGGAATGGGACAGATGTCCCGACCAACATTCAAATATCAAGAAAATATATCAGCTGACTGCTACATTGTCCTGATCCATGTATAGCTGACTGCTACATTGTCCTGATCCATGTACAGCTGACTGCTACATTGTCCTGATCCATGTACAGCTGACTGCTACATTGTCCTGATCCATGTACAGCTCAAGGTCCCGATGACAAGCCCAGTGAATTGTTGATGACGTCGCTGGAGAAAGAGGAAGTGCCAAGGAAGTTGAAGAGGGTAAGTATTATAATCTTCATTAGGAAGGTAGACCAGGAGGAGGTAGTGAATTATGTAGCGGTTTTCCTGGCGATCGTCGTCTCTCAGGTTCTGGAAAAGATAATCAGAAAGCAAATAAATTCATGTAAAGAAAGAACCACAACACTGGGAAACAAAATACTGTCAGGGAGAGAAATTTATGTTGTGAACCTCTTGGATGCGAGGGTAAACCGCGTTTCCAGCGACTCTTGACTTCCTGGAAGCATTTGACACTAGACTCCAAATAACTATGGTAAAGAAACCGGATCTTCATGCAGGAAAAATAGATAAAAAAAAAATGGTTAGGTTATTTTGGTGGGAGGGAGCAAAGGACGCATGTCTGAGGAGCCTCCTCAAAATAGGCTGAGGTCACTATTGGTATGCCACTGGGTTATGTCTTGGAACCATTGCCATTCTTGATCTACTTGAAGGATTTGCCATATAGATTGGACTCTTACATGAAGATGTTGGTGGATGATGCCAAGGTCATGAAGAAAGTAAGGGACAATGAGGATTGCATTACCTTACAAGGGGACAATGAGGATTGCATCACCTTACAAGGGGATCTTTACAAATTTCAAAGGTGATCTGATCCATGGTAAATGAAAGTCAGATCGAGTGGAGGTAAAGCAGTGGGTATGAGGCAGAGTGTAAGGCCTTGATACGAACACTTAGTGGCAGGATTTAAACTGCAGGAATCTGTGTGTGAGAAGGACTCTGGAGCTTACATTGTCTCGTACCTTTCGCCAGAGTTCAGTATCGGGAGTATAGTAACAGTCTGCTGGCAAACATGAGATCTACATTCAAGAACATGGGTGAGAAAATATTCATTGAGCTTTTCACATGGAACTGTAGGCCAAAACTAGGATATGTGACTCAAGTTTGGGCACCACAGTTAAAGAAACATAATGAACTAATATGGAAAGTTGAGAGGAAAACAACAAACATGGCTACCACAATCAAGAAGGATGAGCTATAACAAAAAGTTGTTAGAGTCCATGAATTTGTCCACTATGAAGGAGAGAAGAGTAAAGCGTGACCTGACCACGATCTTTCATTTCTACACCAGTTCGATGACGTCAGCAGTGAACAGTTCTTCTAAAGAATGCGAGGACAGAAGAACGAGAGACCATAACACGATATCAAACAAGAAACTTGCTGCAAAAGATGTAAAGAAGAACTTTTGTCGTGTACGGCTGATGGATGCATGGAAATGTGGACAGCATACACAAGTTTAAAAAGTTGTAGCATAGTAGAAAAAGTTTGATAGATGTGGCCCGACGAGAAATACGTGATCTACACACTCAAAGGTAAGAGCATAGCTAGACATAATCTGGGTTACTCACAGCCACGAAAATTGCCGCTTCTACCGAGACCTCGGTGGCTGTTGGAAGTGTAGGAGGGTCCTGGACCTGGGCCATGTAGCTGGGAGACCTCTTGATCCCTCCTGATGATCCGCCGCCACCCCGCACACCCCCAGCCAGCACGCACCCCAGCCTGCAACAGAGGAAGATGAGATTACACTCTCGGGCTTACAACAGTAGGATTTGGGGCCACTTACCCCAACCTTCAACAGAAGGAGAGAGGGTCACATCCCAGCTTGTAACAGAAGGAGAGAGGGTCACATCCCAGCTTGTAACAGAAGGAGAGAGGGTCACACCCCAGCTTGTAACAGAAGGAGAGAGGGTCACATCCCAGCTTGTAACAGAAGGAGAGACGGTCACACCCCAACTTGTAACAGAAGGAGAGAGGGTCACATCCCAGCTTGTAACAGAAGGAGAGAGGGTCACACCCCAGCTTGTAATAGAAGGAGAGAGGGTCACATCCCAGCTTGTAACAGAACAGAGGGTTACATTCCCGTCTGCCACAGAAGGAGCTCGGGGTCACATCCCAGCCTGCAACGGAAGGACCTGGAATCACAGGAGCTGGGGTCACAGACGGAGGTATCATACTGATTCTTGTCTTACAAAAGATATTTGAAATAGTTTTCATGACGTCCTGTCTTGTGTCGTGTGCCGTGTCTCGTTTCGTGTGACCTGTGTCCTGTGTTGTGTCGTGTGTCGTGTGTCCTGTGTCCTGTGTTGTGTGTCCTGTTTCCTGTGTCCTGTGTCGTGTGTCCTGTGTCCTGTGTTGTGTGTCCTGTGTCCTGTGTCGTGTGTCCTGTGTCCTGTGTCCTGTGTCCTGTGAGGTGTCGTGTGTCCTGTATCTCGTCCGTCTCGATCTCTTCTGTTTCACTGTAGCTTCGTAAATGGCCTTTACCTTGTGAAGTTAACGTTCTCCATCCCTCCACCAGACCAACACTTCTACAACTTCCTGGTGAAGTTAACGTTCTCCATCCTTCCACCAGACCAACACTTCTACAACTTCCTGGTGAAGTTGACGTTCTCCATCTTTCCACCAGACCAACACTTCTACAACTTCCTGGTGAACATGATGATTTCTTCCCCTCTACCAGCCCTGCACTTCTACAACTCCGCCATGATAATCCTCTATTCACTTTCCTCCTTCATTTTGATGTTCACCAAAAAATAGTCGTATATATATCCAAGCTGCTCCACCTATCTCTGTGGGGGTCAACTATAGTCCACTTCCTTCCACCTTCATGTGGTTCACCTATCATCCCCCAAGCTCGTGGTGACACGTGTATGACGACGTCCACCTCCGGAAGAGAGAAACATCTTGTTGAATTTCATTTTCTTGTTTTCCTTTATCATATTCAACTCTCCACCAGTCACCAGCCTGACCCTGGCCTACCACTCACCAGCCTGACCCTGGCCTACCGCTCACCAGACTGACCCTGGCTCAGTCAAGATGCGTTTGACCTGACCTTTACGTAGTCAAGTCAATCAAATTTTCACCAATGATCAAAAGTGTTATAGGTTTAGTGAAGATGAATTTATCGCATTTTCGCCAATTATCAAAAGGTTTTAGAGGTGTAGTGAAGACATATCTATTAAAGTTAAAGTGAATTTGGATTGATCATGGCTGTATCTAAGATGAATTTGGTTCAGAATTTCGATAATCAGGACAAAAAAGTGAAAAAACGACCATCACTTTATTCACAAAGGAGGAAGTCGACTTGAGTTATTATGAAACCTGATGGTTGACTGATGAATTGATTCATGGGTTTTGTTTATAGTGAAGGTCTTTCCCAACACCTCCTCCTCCTGTATTGTATTCTGTCTCCACCTCCTACTTTCACTGTTCTTACCGAGTCTTCCATTCGACACTCTTCCTCCACCCAGTGTTGATCAATCATTTGATAAATATGTTAATGACATTACTTATCACTGAATAGGCCTGTTCAAATGCTGAGTGTACACATATTTCAATATACATATATTTCATTATACATATATTTCAATATACACACATTTCATTATACACATATTTCAATATACACACATTTCAATATACACATATTTCAATATACACATATTTCAGTGTACACATATTTCAATATACGCACATTTCAATATACACATATTTCAGTATAAACATATTTCAGTTTACACATATTTCTATATATACACATTTCAATTTCTATCTTCTCAGCGGCTGGAATCACATCAGGATATACTTTCCAATTATCGTTTCCCAAAGGAATATCTTTGGCAGCATACCTCTGCATGGTACTACATGGTGATGCTACGGGATCATTTTCCAACCGAGTGATGTGCCGGAGGAAATGATGAGTGAGGAGAGGTCACCTGCTCTAAGGCTTCTCTCTCCATCCATACAGGTCATAACCGCAGGACATTACTGCTGCCATGCCCTCAAGCATATATCCTCGTCATGGACCATCAGGGCACCTGGTATCTGCTCTTCTCCTGGATTCTCTTCCTTTCCTCTCTTCTTCCCTTCTTCCATTCTTCCCCTCTCTTCTCCTTCTTCCCTTCTTCTCCTCTTTCATTTTCCCTCCTTTTCTTTTCTCTTCCTCTTTCCTTTTCTCTTCCTCCCTTCTTCTCCTCTTCCCTTCTCTTTTTCTTCCCTTTTCATCCACATCCCTTTTCCTCCTCTTCCTTTTCCCATTCGTTCCTTCTCCTCTTCTTCCGTTTTGTTCCCTTCTTCTCCTCTTCCCTTATCCTCCACTTCCCTTTCCCCCTCTTCCCTTCTCCTCCAATTCCATTCTCCTCCTCTTCCCTTCTCCTCACCGTCTCTTTCCTTCTCTTTTTCTTCCTCTTCTCTTCTCTTCCTCTTTGTCCTTTTCTTTCTTCGTCATGCTTTCTCTTCGACTTCTTCCTTTCTCATCCTCCTCTTTCGTACAAACTCTCCACTCACTAACTTTCATCTCTCCACCTTCCTCACCAATGTTTCCTTTCTTCGTTAAAAGGAGATAAATTCCCCGCTAGCACGAGACGCTAGCCCCTCCCGGCGCGCCGCCATTATCCTCCTTTTAGTGTAATACGGGCAGCGCTGGTCTTATCAGGTGGCGGCGTTTGTTCTGGCAGATGCGTCTCCCTTATCTCGTGGTGGCGGATCCTGCACTGTCCCTGGCTCCTGCCAATCACCCAGTGGGAGGGGTAGATGGGGAGCAGGAAGCTGGTAGGATGGGAGAGGGATGGGAGGGAGTGTGAAGGTTTACGATGGTGACAACAAAGTTGGTCGATGAATTCATCTACCATACCTCACGTGAATTTGCTCTCCATGCAATAATAATTTCTAGCAAAATGACGAGTTGTGTATTCTAGTTTCAGTACTCAAGGATTAAGGAAAAATGAGGAATAACACACGACACTGCGACTAACAACATACACGATTGTGGAAACTGAAATATTCTACCGTAGAGGAGATAAGCTGAGGATGGGAATGGCGTGGCAGGTAACCTATGTTTACAGCTGGTCATCATTAATCAACAGATGGGATGAACGTCAAGCAGGAACTGTCTGCCAGCTGATAACTGGCCCACACACCACCTGACACCTGACACCGCTGACGGTGAGAGGACTGGTCTGACACTACCTGCTCCTGATGCTGATACAGACAAAAGCTTAACTGACGACCGCTCCTGCTGGTGCTGCTGTTAGTGACAGGGCTCCCTGTGTCCCCTGCAGCTACTGGCTCCTCTCGCTGATAAGGAAACCCAATGTTCCCTCGACGTACACCGACATTAATCTTCTTTACACTCCGTACAACCACTTTCTACCGTCGATAACTACAAATTCTTTACGGTCTTGTACCTGTACCTGCTGGTCCTGGCTGTGGTGAAGGAAGCTGAGGACGAGTCTGTGCCTCCCGGAGCCATGGGGGTGGTGGGGACGGAAGGGGCGGCTCCCTAGGGCGCCGCTCCCTTACAGTAGCCAGGATGTTCACGCGAGCGTCTTGTCGCCTGAGCCTTTGGTGGGCCGTCATCAAAGTTACTCGGCAGGCCGGGAGGAACTTCAATTATAGTATGAATAACCTGGCTTTGATGGCACACGTAGGCCCGTCGCTATTTCTCGCTATATTCCGCTGTGTCAACCAGGAATATGTCTGCGAGCGTGGTTGCTACCATCACCGCGCCCTCCTCAGTATGCACCGCTGACCCTACTTTCCATTTGGCTCTGCGAATCGGATTAGTTTTTTGTCTTTACGTAGAGATGGTGAATGATGAGAGGTGCCTCGTTTAGATACATTATCATGGACTCATTAGAGTGAGAGCATCAATCACAAGGTATCCAACAGAGAGGGAGAGGGAGAGGCAGGTAAGCACAGCATCAAAGAGGAACAAACATACGATTTAATTAGTAAACTTTGCTAACCTAATAAGGATACTATATACCCAGTGGCTATGATCAACATGACCTGGCACCACGTTAACAACCTACAATCATATTGTTGTCAACATCATTAAATAATCTAATTCCTTAACACAATACAACAACTCATAGAAAAGTTAGTTTAATGTTTCCATTCAAATAAAGAACAAGACCATGGTATTATATACTTACTACCCTCAGCATAGAAAAGGATTACGGTTATCCTCGATACAACCCTTACGTTCCACTGAAGGAAGGCTGACTGATTTTGAACAAATCTGTCATGTTTCACCTTCTTCCATATGATATCAAAAATACAGTGAATCATATGAGAAAATCGCAAGACGCCAGGTGAAGAAGACTCCGTAATCAGTGTAAGATATACACAGGCAAAGAGATACAAAAAACTTTGGAGACTGACGTTGAATAAACTTAAAAAGCAGATACAGAACAGGAACGCAAATTGGAATCAAGTGCAGCCACTGACTCAAAACGAAGATCAAATACAAAATGAGAATCTGTGGCATAAAAGGAGGGGAAAACAAGGAAGTTCTTTGCTGCGTCGCGAAAGTTTATGAAAAGAATAGCAATCATAGCTAATGAAGATGTAAATAGAGGCGTCACTCTATGATAATTGATTATGTGTGATGTGACAAATTGACATCAAAGCCTGATGGTTGACCAACTCCGACACGACCACGACTGAACATGATAAACGACCCTATCGCATATATCGCTCCATACTTTTGGGTATTTCCTACTGCAAACCATGCTCCACAACACCTTACTGACACAGTGGGTCGGTCGGGTTGCGAGTAACACACCAATGGTTACACGAGGCACATTCAATAAAATGTTGCAGTTCTGGACACTGGCGCATTATCTCTAAAGCGTGAACAAGTCGCAACCCTCCAGCTTCTAATGTGAACGCGTTAAGCTTGAGAGGTTCCTATTCATAACCTAAACAGTTCCTCTGTGATACCCAGAAATTTTTGAGCGTGATCACATTTGGCAGGACGTGTGCCGACTCTGGCAAACTAAAGTGCACTGATGTTATCTGGGGAGATTTTCATTTTGGTAAAAGTTACCGTCCATGATGACACAAAGGAGCTGGAAGATGCTGCTTACCAAGAAGGGTTTCAAGAATGAGTCAGCCGTTACCTTGACCCACACTCGTCCACTTTCCATGGTGAATCATCCTCACAGTTTACGGGGATGATGGCTGAGGAACGATAAAGCCCACCCTGGTGCTAGAGGGAACGACTCTGGTGATATTACAGCCACTACAGCGCTGGAAGAACGGCTGGCACTTGACGAACCAACCTGGTGTTAGAAAATGCTTAAAGAAATCACCCTGGCGCAAGAAAGAACCACTCGTGTCAGTAGAAACCACAGTGACGCTAAAAGTAAGCACGCAGACACCAGAACCCATTCTGGTGCTAGAATATACATGACCATAAAAAAGATAAAATCCGTCAGCATGTTGTCTTAAAGTTCTGGTTATGATGATGAGAATCGAGAGCTACCAGCAGGCTGGACGTCTTGTACATAAATCACTCTTGACTTCTCATTATATTTCAGAGCACGTATATAATGAAGCGATAAATGAGTAATAAGGTGTGAGGCCCCCAGGATCCTGCGGGTGCAGAGGGGCGACGTATAAGGCAACGGTGCTGCCTCGGTCCAGACGACACACAGTAGTGAGCCCAGCCACAGCTTGGGTATGGGTACGTGAAGGGGAAAAAAGATGATGGGTGGGAGTGGAGACTGGGGCGTGCCTGTTGTAACTGCGTGGAGGAGAATGGGAAGGTGTGAGGTCTAAGGGAGTCTGATGGTGAGAGACATCGGGGAAAACACTATAAACATGATCGTCATGACGTCCGGTAAAGTACGAAGAAACATACGTAACAGGTCGATGACCCTACGGCATCTGGATGAACTTCGGTGACCTCGTGTAGGGCAGGACAGCGAGCTGCCTTGTTGTGAGCCACCCGCATGGAAACAGCAGAGAAAGAGCGAGAACAGCGACAGAGTCACAACAGGTGGCGAGGACGGTGAAAGACACCTGATCCACAGCACGATCCTCCGCCAGTTTTTGCCGTACCGCAGCGGGCTAGCCACAGGCCCAGCCGTCGCCTTAGTAATGCTTTACGTCAACCCCAGCGGCAGGTCACACAGAGGTTGCCGCCTCACGCCGACTGGGGACAGCTATATATCAGCGTTGTATCTCACGGTGACGAAACGACGCGTCAATTAGTCAGCACCAGACAGCTCATGACGTCCCAGATTATTTTTTTCTTTATATGAATGGTTACTGAAAGGTGTCCAGGAGTCTATTATGTAGCCGCGGTATTGACACAGTGCGAGTGGCTTACAGAGCTAAGCCACAAGTACAAGAGTAAACACAGACGAACTGATACAACACCTCCTCTGAAACCAAACCTTTTGTTTACGTTTTACTTTTTCTGGGCCTGGTAACCTTCTGATCTGTTTGCTGCTCTTAGGGACACTGTCGAGGATTTATAAAACGTGGACCTGCACTTTACATATATATTAGACTATTATACGTTGATCAGTTCTCAAGGATAAAAGGCGTTCTTCCTCTTACTCCTCCGTACAATCTTTGTGGTGGCCTGAATAAATGAAAGGATGAAAGTAGTAGTTATGGATAGAAAGAGGAGAGTGATGCGGGAGCAGAAAAGGGAATGGCTAGGGGCTAGACTAACCAATAGAAAGAGGAGGACCAAAGGAAATGAGAAGGGGAAACGGGTGGGAAAGAGGAATGAAAGGGGTCAAAGGACAGGCAAAAACCAAGGGAAATAAATGAGAGAGAGAGAGAGAGAGAGAGAGAGAGAGAGAGAGAGAGAGAGGACGCACGGTGATAAAAGAGGGAAGGAGCCAGAGACCGTGGAAGACGTGGCCAATAGAGAGGAAAGTGATAGTGGGAGGAGGAGCAAGTACAGGTGAGGTGGGAGGCAGGAGACAAGTCAAGGTACACCTCCCACACCTGCCTGATGCACAAGTGAGCCAGATTCATTCCCAGGTCACCGCTGTGACCTGTGACGCACCACTCATGCTGTACCACACGGTGCTCATTAGCTATCATACCCTTAACATAAACATTAATCATAATTCTAATTTTTATGGAACTACAGGTATCTATTCAACGAACATAAATCCTTGTCTAAATGTTTAACAAACTACTCCAAAGCAATATAAAACTGAAGCCAAACAAAAATCAATTTTTCCTTATTTGTATCTTAGGATACAGGAACAAATCACAGCAGTGCATTGCCGCCGAGAACTCAACAGCATAACACAGCTGGCCAAGTAACCCTACACCAAACTGTCGATTCAAGACGAACCGTAAGACACGAGGAGTCTACCAGGGCACCACAACAGGAGTTCAAGAGGGAAATGAGCGGTAGTTTACATGGTCACCCAGGGTAGGGGCTAACAAGAGAGCCGTTAGTTCGCGAAGGAACCAGAGCAGTGGTTTACGAGAGCACAGGAACGGTAAATTACATAGACACCACAATAGCTACTTACGAGGGCAGCAGAACAGATTCATGTGAGCACCAGACAAGTAGTCTATAAGGGCAGCAGAACAGTAATTTACAAGGGCAGCAGAACAGTATTTTACATGGGCATAAAACAATAAGTTTACGAGGGCAGCAGAGCATTAATTTACGGGGGCAGCAGAGGAGCAGTTTACGTGGGCCCTAGTGAAGTAGTTTACGAGGGTAGCAGAGCAGTAGTTTACGAGGGAGGCACCTCTCTGAGATCCTGTGGCAGCGACAAAGAGGCTTCCCCACAACCTTCACTTTCAAATCTCTCCATCGCTGACCTAAAGTAGCCAAATGGGTTTCTATCAGCGTAAAAGGGATCCGGTCATTTCTTTTTATCTCAAACTGAAACAGACGGGCACACTGCAGATTTTTCTTCTGTATTAACGCAAGTGTTATGCATGTTCTCCCTGAAAGTACCTGGTAATCTTAACATGAACAACAACATGCAGTGAGGGTAGGCGTTACTGACAGACATATAACACTGCAAGAGTCAGTCTAGGTCAGCTGTACCTCCAGTGTCTGGCTCGAGGAGAAACTTTTAATTTGAAAGTTGATGTGGGAAAATGAGTAGAGAGAGAGAGAGAGAGAGAGAGAGAGAGAGAGAGAGAGAGAGAGAGAGAGAGAGAGAGAGACTGTG
>JAUUDZ010030775.1:0-11008 GCA_032361705.1 Panulirus versicolor
GAATTTATCGTTTTTCATTTTCCTCATATACTAGATCGCAGGCACCACTGTGACCTCTTGCAACACATATATATTCATACTGGAAAGTACAAGGTGGGCAGCAGGTGCAAACTTGGGACATCTGAAGGCCTGAAAAATACTCAGTATTTAGTAATCATTTCGAAATAATCCCCAAGTGGTTAACAGATAGAGACACTAAGGTGTGATGGTAAAGATAAAATATAAAAGAGGTAGACCGACAGACAGAGACTGAGAGGATAGACGCGGGGATAGACGGGTGATTAGGGAGAGCGGCTGACGGGAAGGGAGATAAGCCAAGCTAGCCAGCCAGGTGGCCCTCCTCGCCCACTCTACAGGCATCGGATAGTACGTACAGTTGCACTAAACGTTGTGAAGAACATTTGAAAGATTAAAAGCAGTCTGGACTGGTCCTGTATCAGCCTGTACAGTGACCATTTGTCTGCGTCAGCGAGGTTGCCGTCGTGGTCACACCGCCTGTTCTCCTCCGCCACAGTCTATCATCATAGACTGTGTCAGGCCGGATTCTTCAGGTATTGAGGTTCCTTCTCGATTACACTGATTACAGGCACTACAGAGTCTTTGATTTTGACGAATTTCATGCCGGAGTTTATGAAAGCTGCGCTCGTTTGATCACTTCCGTGATTCTTTGCGTCAGGGTGTTGAGCCAATAAGGTGCCCGTCCTGCGAACGGAACCAAGTACAATAGTTACTGTTTGGTCGTGGTCAGTGTTGTCGACAGCTGATGTAAAGACACTGACGTTGACTGCCGGGACACGCCATTCCAGCGTTCCTGAAGTGGCTAATGGCAAAGTTACATGGGCTTGCAAACACTCCTAGTTCAGGCCTGTAGGAAACAGACAATCCCAGCCCGTAATGTCCAACCAATATATCTTTTGATCGTATAACCGAACGCTTTGATGCATCGAGCAATTGTGAAGATATGGAGTCTCTTGCTATTAGATTATGTAATGAATGAACTTTGTCATAATTCAAGTAATGAGGATCAGCCAACTGAAGTCTGACAATGATCCTTTGTACTCTGTAATTGTTTTGCGCTACCGCTCATAGGATGAGCATGGGATACATAATCATCTTGCCGCTATCAGCGGCACGAATCAAATCAATTGTTGTGCGGTGTATTTGGTTGTTGTAAATGCTTGGTGACGCCACACAAGGCTTTCATACGTCATCAGTTGTTAAGAAGACAAAGGTGGCTACCACACAGACAGTTGTCTTGACTCTTGTTAATTCTATACGGGATCATTGTGACGAACTTGATCAGTAAACGAGCCAGAGAATTTCCTTCAGTGTCATCTGTGAATGAACCAATGAAAGGGGAAACATTTCTTCTTCAGTGTGGCTCAATGATCACAGCTTCACTCTCGTCGCCGAGCTGACAGGTCCTTCTTGTAGCTTTTCTGACACTTTTCTCAAGCACAAGTCATACGTCACGACCTTCACTGTGTACTTCCTATTCAGGAAAATAGCCGAGAACTTAATCATTGAGTCTAGTGGAGTTTGTATGTGTGAGTTCAGCAAACGTAATGCTTGGGCTGCGTTAGCGTCGCAGTTACCGTGAGATGATCTGGGTCTGTCTCTGTTATAAAACTACATCAGACAGAGAACGTAGTACTCTGCCTCCGTCGCTATCAGTCCCCTTCACTAAGTTTTGCTAACACAATGAAGAACAAACCGTCTCACTCGACTGTTGAGGCCAAACTCTGAGGCATCATAGAGAACAATGGCACTGGTCGTAGGCTTCTAAAATAATGAAAAAGAATGTCATCGTCATCATATCGCAAAACTGTCGTCCCTGAAACTTTCAATTTCCGTTTGATTCCGCGTTTGAGGTCAGTTTTGCTGAACTCAAGACAGCAAGATTTAGGAAACTTTGACTTCCTACTTGAGAAAGTTTGTTCCCGCCCTTCACCATCCTTTATACGACTCACCTTCAACGCAACCAGCAGGCAGCCAAGGTCGGCGACTGCTGCTAAAGTTAGACGAGCAAATCAAACCAAGAAGTTGGCTGAACTCTGGAGTTTCTCTCGTGTGTCTTCCAGTCAAAGGATATCAGTGGCCTTAGTTGTTGAGACACGTTAACATACTACTCATCTCAGTCAGGAAAACCCAACCCTCCAAGTACTGCAGCGAGGTGGTAAGCCCTTAGGCTTATCCTTTTGCTGTCAATAACGACAAAATATCGGTCTCACGCTTTGCATGATGACGAGAACAATGACTGCGATGTTAAGACTGGTTGGTGGCTCTATCACGCAAGGTCAGCTGGAGGTGTTCTGCGTTGAAAACTTTTCACGTCGTAAACGATTTTGCTTTCCAGGTGCCAGGTTAGATGATGTGGCCGAAGCTGCAGAAGAGGTCTATGGTGGTGCTGACGATAATACACTTTTATTTGACATGTAAATTCCAAAGACGTCCTAAAGTAGAAACTGGAAGAGCTTTTGGAGAAATATCGCTTTCATATTCAACTAACATTACTTCATGAGTGCTACCTAGGAGCGGCACCGGAGACGTCTTCAATTAGGCATTCAGTTTCAATATTCCATTGGTGAACCTTTGCTTTTAGGAGGAATTCGAACACTTAAACTTGTGTCAACACTCATACGTGCTTCCTAATGTGTTTGCAATGGTCTGATTACCACTGAATGAATTAAGAGTTGCGTGTTTTTGAAGGATCCTCAGTGAGTCTACAAGTGCATTTTACCTCCTGGAAGACCACAATAGGACTAATTCCCTTCTGGAAAACCACTATTGGGCTAACTCCTTTTGGAAGATAGGTATTGGATAATACTCTCCTGGAGGATCACAACTGGGCTAATTCCCCCCTGGAAGACCACCACTGGATTAATTCTCTCCTGGAAGACCAGCATATGACTAAATTCCTATTGGAAAACCATTATAGGGCTAATTCTCAACTGGCAGAAGTCTTTAAGAAAAACACCCTCATGGAAGAACTGTAAGGAACATCTTTTTATGAGACAAGTCTTTTAAGGACTACTACTTAATGAGGAACTCCGTAATGGACAGATACCTAGTGGACAACACTCAAGAGATATCTCCCAAGGAGTAACTCCTAGACAGCTACCAGCTACCAACGACTACTAATTGGATGTCTCTCTTTTAAACAACTAACTGAAAATCTACTAATTACCCTGCGGACTCTAATGATTATTAGGTGAACACTTAATGGAGAAATCAGACTGAATATTCCTAGACATAAGACTCCCACAAGAATAGCTCCCTGACATACAACTTCCAGACATACATCTTCCCCCAGGACAACTCCCGGAGACACATTTCCTTACAAGGACTACTCCTAGACATACATCTCCCTGAAGGACAATTCCCTGACATACATCTCCTTCCAGGACAGCTCCCTGACATACATCTCCCTCTAGAACAACTTCCTAACATACATCTCCCTCTAGACAACTTCCTAACATATATCTCCCTCTAGACAACTTCCTGGCACATCTCCCTCCAGGGAATCTCCCTGACATACATCTCCTAGTCCAATAACTCAGTAATACACACTTGTCACACTATCTCCAAGCTCGACGCCTTCCACGACAACTCTACTCGAAAGCACCCCTCGACCAGATAACTTCATACTTGTCAGTCCACTCTGTACTGTACTGTACTGTACTGTCCTGTACTGTATTGTACTGTTATGTACTGTACTGAACTGTACCTAGAGTACAGTACAATACAGAAAAACATTCTAATGATCAATTTTCTGTTGGACAATCTATTATTGGTTCATCTCATTACAACTCAGTGTTGTATTGACCTTCTACTGGACAGTTAACTGTTGGATCAACATCCTGCTGGACAGTTCACTGTTGGATCAACATCCTACTGGACAGTTCATTGTTAGATCAACATGTTACTGGACAGTTCACTGTTGGATGAACCTCCTACTGGATAATTCACTGGTGGATCAACAACCTACTGAACAGATCACTGTTGGATCCTCATCCTACTGGACAGTTCAATGTTGGATCAACATCATGTTGGACTGTTCAGTGTTGGATAAACATCCTACTGGAAAAGGTCAATGTTGGATCAACATCCTACTGGACAGTTCACTGCTGCATTAACATCCTACTGGACAGTTTACTGTTGGATCTACATCCCACTGGACAGTTCAATATTGGATCAACATCCTATTGGACAGTTCACTGTTGGATCTACATTCTACTGGACAGTTCACTGCTGGATCAACATCCTGCTGTGCAGTTCACTGTTGGATCAACATCCTATTGGACAGTTCACTGTTGGATCAACCTCCTACTGGACAGCCCAGTATTGGATCTACATCTTACTGGACAGTTCACTGTTGGATCAGCATCCTACTGGACATTTCACTGTTGGATCAACATCCTACTGGACCGTTCACTGTTGGATCAGCATCCTACTGGACAGTTCACTGTTGGATTAACATTTTACTGGACAGTTCATTGTTGGATCAACATCCTTTCGGGCAGTTCAGTATTGGATCAACATCTTACTGGATAATTCACTGTTGGATAAACATCTTACTAGAAAGTTCAATATTGGATCAACATACTACTGGACAGTTCACTGTTGGATAAACATCCTAATGGACAGTTCACTGTTGGATGAACCTCCTCCTGGATAATTAACTGGTGGATCAACATCCTACTGGACAGTTCACTGTTGGATCAACATCTTACCGGACAGTTCATTG
The DNA here is from genome assembly GCA_032361705.1 of Panulirus versicolor. Taxonomy (NCBI): domain Eukaryota; kingdom Metazoa; phylum Arthropoda; class Malacostraca; order Decapoda; family Palinuridae; genus Panulirus; species Panulirus versicolor. Next base: position 4,748 of record JAUUDZ010030775.1, read on the forward strand.
TTGGATCAACATCCTACTGGACAGTTCACTGTTGGATCAACAACCTACTGGACAGTTCACTGTTGGATCAACATTCTACTGCACAGTTCACTGTTGGATCAACATCCTAATGAACAGTTCACTGTTGGATGAGCCTCCTACTGGATAATTAACTGCTGGATGAACATCCTACTGGACAGTTCATTGTTGGATCAACATCCTACTGGACAGTTCATTGTTGGATCAACATCCTACTGGACAGTTCATCGTTGGATCAACATCCTACTGGGCAATTTATTGTTGGATCAACATCCTACTGGACAGCTCACTGTTTTATCAACATGCTACCGGACAGTTCACTGTTGGATGAACCTCCTACTGGATAATTCACTGTTGGATCAGTATCTTACTGGATAGTTCACTGTTGGCTCAATATCCTACTATGCAGTTCACTGTTGGATCAACGTCTTACTGGACAATTCACTGTTAGATGAACCTCCTACTGGAAAGTTCAATATTGGATCAACATCCCACTGGACATTTCACTGTTGGATCAACATCTTACTGGACAGTTCACTGTTGAATGAACCTCCTACTGGAAAGTTCCATATTGGATCAACATGCTACTGGACAGTTCACTGCTTGATCAACATCTTACTGGACAGTTTATTGTTGGATCAATATGCTACTGGACATTTCGCTGTTAGACTAACCTCCTACTGAATAATTCACTGTTTTATCAACATGCTACCGGAAGCTCACTGTTTTATCAACATGCTACCGGACAGTTCACTGTTGGATGAACCTCCTACTTGATAATTCAATGGTGGATCAACATCCTGCTTGATAGTTTCATGCTGGATCAATATCCTACTTTACATCCACTGTTGAATGAACCTCCTACTGGAAAGTTCAATATTGAATCAACATCCTACTGGACAGTTCACTGTCGGATGAACATCTTACTGGACAGTTCATTGTTGGATGAACCTCCTGCTGGATGATTCACTGTTGGATCAGTATCCTACTAGATAGTTCACTGTTGGAATAATGTCCTACTGGACAGTTCATTGTTGGATCAACATCCTACTGGACAGTTCACTGTTGGATCAACATCCTACTGGGCAGTTCAGTGTTGGATCAACATCCTACTGGGCAGTTCAGTGTTGGATCAACATCCTACTGGGCAGTTCAGTGTTGGATCAACATTCTGCTAGACAATTGACTGTTGGATCAACATCCTACTGGATAGTTCACTGTTGGATCAATATCCTACTGAATAGTTCAATATTGGATCAGCATTCTACTGAACAGTTTGATATTGGATCAACCTCTTCCTAAAAGTTCCTGTTAGATGAACTTCGTACCAGCCAGTTCGCTGTTGGATCAGTATGTTATTGGACGTTAGCTGTTGGATCAATCTCCCTCCAGACAGTTTACTGTTGGATCAACGTTCTACAGGATGACAACATATTGGGCACACTTACTGAACAACTAACCATTAGACAAATCCTGTTAAGCCACCCTACTGCCCTGTATGCAGCATATCAGAACACAGCCTCTCGGAAGACAGCTTATCACGAGATGACTACATAAGAGACAAGGGCAAAATAATTTCCCAAAAGACCCTTCACTACATGATAACTCCTCATAAACAATTAACCATAGGATAACCTCGCAAAAGATAATAATTCAAAATTATTCCTCCGCAAAAGACCAATTACTGCGTAATGACTCCATGAATGATTTTACTTTACAAGATAATTCACTACAAGACCTATAATTACAAGATAATTTCAAACTTCCTAAAAGATATCTTACTGCAAGATAACTGCTCACCAGAGGACACTGTCAAGACTATAACACACAACTCCCACATGACAGATCCTCAGCAGAAGACTCCCCACCACCAGCTACACCCCTAAAATGGTAACTCCACCGAGACATCTAACTCCCCGACATAGATCACCATCAGAATTTAGAAATTAGGACATAACCGAGAAAAATTCCTCTACATGTGGCCAGGAGGCAAATCCCTAACTGGACAATTACCTTCTTATCATTACTAGAAATAACATATTACACTAAACATCACTTATTCAGACATCAATTTACTATCAGCCGCTAAGCAAACATCCTGTGACGATATAGTTTGTCGCTTGACACATCTGGCCAGAAGATAACACTGTGCCAGTCCCGCAGGTTCTCACTACCGTTAACTTCTCCTTACAAGGACTAAAGTATGTGTCATCACCCACGACCCACGGCCAACTCTATCGTGCCCCCACGTCTCTACCCAATAATTAACAAGGCACAAATTAACGTAGTGGTACCTGTGACGACTTTAGGCCCGTCTGTGGTCCTCTTCGTCACGACTCAGGCCTGGGAGGGTTGGGTGGCGTGACCCTGTCCACTACCAAGACAATAACTACCACCCATCATGATGAGCGAGAGACCTGGCCCACCAGGGTATGTGAGGGGCCCCGGGGCTTGGCCGCACCACTTGCAGCTCCCTCCAGAACCACCTTTCAAAGATTCCTTTCGTAAACATTTTCAAACAAACTATGGAATCTCTCCAGCAAGGTTCGAGTCTTGGAACCAAACATCTTTACCTCGTTTGCGTGTCTCTGACCCGTCAACAGCACAGGTACAGATTGAATATACGGGAAAGTTGGAAAGAAAAACGGGAGCTTTTCAGGGAATTCCAGTTTACTTTTTGACTCTCTTCTTCAGTTAACACTGTGAGTTGTCGGATGTATTTACTATCATCCCATGAAAAGCTAATAGAACAAAGTCTTTGCCGTAGATTTCACCTAAAACTCATTCTTTGATAGTCGTTCATCAATACATACCACACATCTTTCTTTAAAAGATAAAAGAAACTGCACAGGGTAAACCCGCGCCAGATCTTGGCCCATAATCATGAAAGGATAGCAACATGATCCCCGGACCACTGTTGAACGACCTTGTATATATACTGAGTGTGACGTTCGATTGTACCATTATGTGTCACTCTCCCAACCCTCAGGATCTGCTATTTAACCTCCGGGATATAGTGACACCATCTCGTCTCCATTTCGTGCATCTAACCACATACTCTTTACTAACCACACCTTCTCTTGGCTACCTTTGCTAAACGCTGCCACTGGCAATTTGATAGTGTTGACTAGACTAACTTACGATTACTTTTTCGGAAAGATTACCGTCTTCCCTTGAGCGATGATTCTTTTCCTGTTCATCAGACAACAGAAGTTATTGTTGCAGGATTGAAGACATATATCCCTTCTTCCTCTAAGGACTATCTGTTATTCCAAATCAACTTTCAATCCATTGTTCCTCCGACTCAGCATCAGCTTTCATCGTCTGAAATCACTGCTAATATGTTATCCTTCCGCTGAAATGTTCTCTTTTCCCAGTGGAAGGTGTGTCTGGTTGTTAGAATTTCTGCCGGACTTTTCTCAATTTTCTGTTTCAGACTATACTAAGGCTCTCTCTCCTGATTTTACATCAGGTTTGTTTTTGTTTTCATCTGCTCTACCTCCACCTTGGATGACTAATGTTCCATCATCTCCTGATACATCTCACTTATCCTGAGTCCCTCTCTCTTATCTTTTCTCTCCGGACACATGTAAGGAGTTTTAAAGGAGTGTGCCTTTGAACTTGAACTCATAACGGCACGTCTATTTTCCTTCTGCTTGTAAATCAAAGCTTTTTCTTCTGAGATACTGATATTGGTATGGCCTATCTCAGGCAGGAGGGATCGTACTACTAACTATCATCCTATTCTTCTGACTTCTATTATTTTCGATCGTAGGATTTTCACTCAACTCGCATTACCTGAAGGGTCTTGGATGTTGTGAACGTCAGCTGGGATATCGTAAGGCATGATATTCTCTTCTCGTCATCCTATTCGGGGGAATTGTGGGAATCCTGTGTTTTAGTTTTTGGGACGTCGAAAACTTTCGACAATTTGAGAGCGATGTCTGATCAACAAAATTTCCTAATTTGTCTTTTCGTTCTTAATTTGTTCTCATATTTAGTTGGTCAATCTTTGTGATTGTTGATTGATTTATCTCTCTCTCTTTCTTCACCAACAGTGGTTTCTGCCCTGTCTCTTACGCTCCTCCTCCTATCTATCAACATTTCACCTTCACTATAGGTACCGAAAGCGCTCGTACACTGACGACTCAGCATTGTAGTCCTCCACTTTCCTCAAATCCACTCCAGCTTTTCTTTATCGATCTACTTCTCGTTTCATAACTTTCCCTATTGACCTAATTCAGGGTATAGCTTCTCAATCCCAGTTTTCTCTCATTTCCCTCTCTGAAAACCTACAAGTTTCCTCATCTCCTTTGACGGCTTTACAGAACACAGCTAAGAAGTGTAGCATCAACGAGGCATCTCATCCATTTAAGACGCCGTACATTGCACAGATATCTGAATCTGCCTTGAGGAAGCTGGTGGTCTTGTTCAGATGCCGAAAATTCTTTCCTTCTGAACAGTTGTTCCAATAATGCACAGGATTCATTTGTTCCTTGTATCTAACATCTGGAGAGGTTCGGGCACCATATGACAGTATCAAGTTCTTTGCAATCCGACTCATCACCACATCACCACTCGTCTTACCTTAGAACTTAACCCATGTGCCCTTCGTAGTATTTCTAGGCTTCTTTCCCTCTTCTATTGCTATCCATGGAGTACTTTTATCCTCTAAGTGGTGGTGAGGACTAAGAGAAGGGAACAGAAACACGAGTAACAGCTTAGCACATAACTGGGCAAGCACAGAGTTAGTGAGGCTTAGTGGTGCAGGATTAAGTATAAGATGAGGTCAGTTGAAGTAAAGCGAGTTGAGTGAGATAGGCAGTGTTCCCGTGGCGATGGTGTGGATGCAGGACGCAAGTGTGCTATAGGAGAACCTAATGAATGCTGGGTATCTTGGAGCTTCTGCACTAAATGTGCTTTGTACGGCAGGAGGCGCGGTCGAAGATCTCATAGTTCAACTTCCTTTAAGAGACAGGCTTTGGCAAGGTCTCATGTAAGTCCTACCGAAGGAACGGGAGTCACAGTACATGGGAACTGTTATTAAAAGACCTTATGTTGGAAGAAGAGCCTGGTGTTATATGACCAAAACATGCTCCTAACATTGTCCTTGTGGTCTGAGGCAAGTTGACTGCCTGATTGACAGACTGACTACATATATGAGGCAAGATGGGTCGACCACGACGATAAATTCAAATGTGTGGATGTGGCCACTAAGTCCATTATGATGGACTCCAGGAGAATCACTGAACATTCCCCAAGTTACAACTTCATCTTTTAGAAAGCAAGTTTTCCATTTAATGTAATATTAGACAATTTATCATCTCTTCTCCTTAACTATCTGTCAAGCTCTCTCCATGTTTCATTTAAGGCAACTTCTGAACTGATAACGAATCATAAATTATCATGAGCAAACACGTTTGTCTCAGTCGAGTCTCCCTTACCGTTGATGGCTGCAGACACACCCACCCAATAGGGGTTCCCACTACAGACCCTACAGAGCAGGTCACTTTGACGCTTGTGTCCCCGGACCAGGTACCTCATCCATGAGCGGGAGCGTGCTACTGGTGAGGGACGACGTAAAAGGGAGGCCAACGCTGGTAAGCCCCATAAACACTAATGATTTGCCTGTCTCCCGGAGAGTTTGGCCGCACAGGTCAGAGGTGCCGGGGTAATAACCCTTTTATGTATATAATACCCTGTCGCCTCACGGTACTTTCACTCGGTGTTAAAACCATGATATTCTGAATCTTGTCTTTTTGCTCAACGGCGTCGATTGTGATTCTTGCCTGGTCATCAGTATGTTTAAATGAAGGTATTCTGTCGACCTGACCTTTTAGTTATGACCCTACCAGGGGGATGTGCGTACGTGTACTTTCCCGACATGTTCAACCACACGCCAGGACCGCGATGGCTGGTGCGCTACAGCAAAGGCTGACTTATAGAAGGTACCATCAAATTTCAACTTATATACCATTAGGTACAGTAGGGTAGAGGGACAAGTCAATTGGGAGGCAAGTTTGAATGGAGAAAAACTGGAGGGAGTGAAGTGCTTTAGATATCTGGGAGTGGATTTGGCAGCGGATGGAACCATGGAAGCGGAAGTGAATTATAGTGTGGGGGAGGGGGCGAAAATTCTGGGAGCCTTGAAGAATGTTTGGAAGTTGAGAAAATTATCTCGGAAAGCAAAAATGGGTATGTTTGAAGGAATAGTGGTTCCAACAATGTTGTATGGTTGCGAGG
>JAUUDZ010030796.1:0-35164 GCA_032361705.1 Panulirus versicolor
CACATCCTCTACCACTTCTGAAACCACACTGCTCTTCCCAATCTGATGCTCTGTACATGCCTTCACCCTCTCAATCACTCCCCTCCCATATAATCTCCCAGGAATACTCACCAAACTTATGCCTCAATAGTTTGAACACTCACTTTTATCCCTTTTGCCTTTGTACAATGGCACTATGTATACATTCCACCAATCCTCAGGCACTTCACTATGATCCATACATGCAGCGAATATCCTTACCAGCCAATCAACAACACAGTCATCTCCTTTTTTAATATATTCTACTCTAATACCAACCAAATCCACCGCCTTTCCAGATTTCACCTTCCACAAAGCTTTCACTACCTCTTCTCTCTTAACTAAACCATTCTCACTGACCCTCTCACTTCACACACCACCCTATATCTACCACTCTATCTTCAAACACATTCAACAAACCCTCAAAATACTCACTCCACCTCCTTCTCACTTCATCACTACCTGTTATTACGTCCCCACTTGACCCCTTCACCAATGTTCCCATTTGGTCTCTTGTCTTATGCATCTTATTTACCTCTTTCCAAAATATCTCTTTATTCTCCCTAAAGTTTAATGATCCTCTCTCACCCCAACTCTCATTTGGCCTATTTTTCAACCCTTGCACCTTTTTCTTGACCTCCTGCTGCTTTCTTTTATACATCTCCCAGTCATCTGCACTCCTTCCTTACAAGTAACATCCAAACACCTCTTTTCTCTTTCACTAACAACTTTACTTCTTCATCCCACAACTCACTACCCTTTCTAATCTCTCTACCTCCCACCTTTCTTATGCCACACACAACTTTTGCACATGCCATCACTGCTTACCTAAATACATCCCATTCCTCACCCACTCCCATCATGTCATTTGCTCTCACCTTTTGCCATTCTACACTCAATCTCTCCAGGTATTTCCTCACACAAGTCTCCTTTCCAATCTCACTTACTCTCACCACCCTCTTCTCCCCAACGTTCGTTCTCTCTTCTTTTTTGAAAGCCTCCACAAATCTCCATCTTCGCCTCTACAAAATAAAGATCAGACATCCCTCCAGCTGCCCCTCTCAGTACATTAACATCCAAAAGCATCTCTTTCACACACCTATTAATCAACACGTAATCCAAGAATGCCCTTTGACCATCTCTCCTACTCGCATACATATACTTATGTATATCTCTCTTTTTATGCACTTATTCCCAATCACCAGTCTTTTTCAGCACACAAATCTATAAGCTCTTCACCATTTCCATTCACAACACTGAATACCCCATCTACACCAATTATACCCCCAACTGCCACATTATTCTCCTTCACATTTAAATCACTCATCACTATAACCCAGTCTCGTGCACCACAGCTGCTGACACACTCAGCTGCTCCCAAAACACTTGCCTCTCATGATCTTTCTTCTCATGACCAGGTGCATAAGCACCAATAAACAATCATCTTTCTCCATCCACCTTCAGTTTTACCCACAACAACCTAGAATTTACTTTCTTACACTGTATCACATACTCCAATAACTCCTGCTTCAGGAGTAGTGCTACTCCTTCCTTAGCTCCCAAGACTTTCCCAAACCACTGTTCCCCTTTATCCTTGAGCTTCATTTCACTCAAGAGCCAGAACATCCAGGTTTCTTTCCTCAAACATACTACCTGTGTCTCCTCTCTTCTCATCTTGTTTACATCCACACATATTCAGCTACCCCAGTCTGAGTCTTCAAGGAGGATGAGCACTCCCTGCTTGACTCTTTCTTCTGTTTCCCTTTTTAAAAACTGAAATACAAGGAGGGAAGGGTTTCCAGCAACCCACTCCCTCCCCCTTTAGTCGTTTTCTACGACAAGCAGGGTATACGTGAGAAGTATTTACTATCAACTGTTACCAATGTCTTCCATCACCTACTGGTGAACTTATTACATAATCTCTCCCATGTAACTAGACAAGGCTTAGCATATGAGTGGTGGGAATGTAGGTGGAATGTAGATGGGTGCAGTGCTGGCCTCCCTCCTCCTTACTCTCACATATTTCTTCAAATCTCACCTGCTATTCTTCTTCACTTTTCTCAACAACAGATACATATGATGGTAAATGTATCTCCTCATCATATCTGACATATTTTCCATAAGGTCACTGTATCCATGGCCTAAGAGGTTGAAGGATGTGCACCTACAATAGTTACTGTACAGTAAACACCCATTCTAACAGACTTCAGTGGATATGTATATAAAAAACTAAATGGGGTAATCCATTTCTAATATCCTTTCTACCAACTACTTTCAAATCTTCCTCTCCACTGACTAAAATACTTCAATAAACCTCCGTATAAGCTTCTAACCTTGCCCTCATTCCTCTTCATCTTTTTAACCCTCCCTTCCCCCTAACTATTTCTATCCTTGCTTTGCCTTACTCCCTCTCCCTCTTATCCCCTTCTTCTTAGTCCTTCCCACACTTACTAGCCTTTTTGAATTACATTTTCCTTTTTCTCTCTTCCTCCTTTACTATATCACTCTTACTCACCCGCACCACAATTTCTGCTGAACACAAGCTGTTTGCCCTTTGCAACTCCTCATACCTTTCCTTGTAATACTTGGCTATGAGGGATTCGGTTGGCATCTTTAAATTGCACAAATTTTTTTTGAGTGATTGGTACTCTGTAAAGACAAAAATAATTAATCGTACTTTTTATTAAAGACAATCATTTTAAGGATATGTAAATTGCTGACTTTTCAAATAGTTTGAAAACAAATTATCAAATAACAGTAAACAAAAAAAAAAGTTCATTATAGTTTCTTGACTACTTTGAATATGTAAGAACATGGATTCAAATCCTACTAAATCATTACGATGTCAAGCATTTCCTTGGAAGTATATATTTCATACCTGTGAGGAATAAACCTTCCTTCTTTTACATCACCAAAAAAATATAAGGTAAGTAAACTACAGGTACAATGAGTGAGAAAATATAATGAAGACACCAAGAATTCAAAAACATGAATGAAGACAAATATGAAAACAGTAAATACAGCGCATGAGAATATATGATGGAAACAGGTAAAATCTAAAAATGTAGGTTTTAAAGCTTGAAAAGTCTTTTCTTTCTGAAGCAGTGTCCCTTGAGCCATGAGATGGGTTCACCTTTGGCCAATCAGCAACTGCCACCTGACTAACATCACCAACCCCTCAGAGCTCACACTCAACAGATCACAGTGCTAACCCATGGTGTTCAGAGAAAGTACATAGAAAGGATTTTTTGAGAAAAAGGAGGGGAAGAAAAATCTGAAAAGCTACGGACATGAAATTGCCTCAGCCTTTAAAACATAATTTTCTCTCCTTTGTGGTTTGTCTCACAAGCCATGGGAAAACTCTCATGAGGGAAGGATTGGAGAAAATACTCTCAAACAAAAGACAAGTCAACAGCTAAAACAAATACCTTCAAGGGGAGTAGGAAACATACTGAAATCCAACTCTTTTGTAGAAGGAATTCCTGGAGCCACACAAGGTAGATTCACAATTGCTTAAGCTATGACCCTGCCTGATGAAGGAGGCAGAAGAATGCCAAAATCCCTTTTTCTTGATATCCTCCAGCTCCTGATGAAGGCCAAGGTAGAGGATGTAATCCTTACATCAAGTGCTCCAGATAAAGCTTCAGCTGAGCCAGCAATATGGAAAACTTTGGAGCACATAGAAATATTCCTCACTGAGAGGGGTTTCAATGTCCCACTGGACACAAATAAAAGATCCCCTCAGTAATCTCTGATGAAGTTGAGTCACAAAGGGCTCTGAATGGGCATATTGCACAATGTTCTCTCACTGAAGTCTTCCCAGAGTGGATGATAAAAGACCACTGCTGAAGTAAGTGGTTTCATTTCTAACCAAATATATGGAATTTGGGTTCATCATCATCAGAAGCAATTAAATTTCATGTTAAAACATAGTATGAGGTTCCAAAACTCTCTCTAGAGACTAAAGCTATCAGAAAAACAGTTTTCACAAGAAGGCACTGTGGAGCTCAACTATCAGAAAAACTATTAGACTGTAAAAGATCTAAGACTTCTTAAAGTTTCCATTATGGAAATAAGGTAAAACTGGTCTCTTCAAAATGAAAAACCAGAAAAGTCTATCCAATATAAGGCCTGACAAATTAAGACACTCTTGTAAGAGGCAATAACATTACAAGCCTTGTTCTGGTCATGATGAAGGCTGAAGAACTTTCTGACATTTCTAAGACAGACTGCAAGGAATAACCAAAAAGAGACTCATGAGTGAAATGCCCTGAGAGGAGCAACTGGTGGGATGTATGACCATCACTTGGTGGAGGAAAGAGTGAAGATTTTTGGAGGCTTTAGGAAAAGAGGATATGATATGGGTGAGCTTAGAAAAGAGAGTGTGAGTGTAAAATGACAAAAATGAGAGTAAATGAAGCTAGGGAAGTGGGTGAGGAATGGGAGGTGTTTAGGAAAGTAGCACCAACATGTGCAAAAGAAATGTGTGGAGTGTGGAAGTTGGGCATGTGAGAAAGGTTTGTGCATGACGGGATGACGAAATTACATTGCTAGTGAAAGAGAATAGATAAGAGTACAGGAATTACATAAAGGGATGGAGCCTGCTTGATTACCAGATGTACAGGAGAACATGGCAGCAGGTCACGAGAAAGGTGCAAGGGTTGAAAAAATGGGGTAAACAAGAACTGGCTAAGCAAGTCTCAGACTTCAGAAAGAATAAGAAAATGTTTTAGGAATAGTGTGAGAAAAACAAGAAAACACATGGAACATTGGTAATGAATTGCAAATGGGAAAGTGGTAAACAGCAGAGATAAGGTGAAGATATGGAGTGAGTATTTGGAAAGATTGTTTAGTGCAGATGTGGGATATCTGAGTGAGGGAAAAATGCAACGCGAGAGTCATGGCAAGCAGTTTGGTGAAATTGGGAGAGTTGTTCAAAGCCCTACGTAAAGTGAAGTGAAATGTGGCAAAACGGCTGGAGTGGGTGGTACTGCAGCAGAATTTCTTAACAAAGGGACTGACTGCGCTGTCAACTGGTTAGTCTGGATTTACAGTGTATGTATGGATCATGGTAAGGTGCCTGAGGATTGACAGAATTCCTGTATAGTGCTACTGTATAAAGGTAAAGGGGTTAAATCTTTGCTTTTCTTACATGTTTGCAATATGCCTGGAACAGAAAAAGATATAACCTTATTCACTCACATCCACTTTCTAGCTGCCATATAAAATGCACCTAAACAACATCCCTTTATCCACATTCAGACCCCATAAACCTTTCTGTGGTTTTCCCTGATCTTCTTATTCCCTGGCTCAGCCCAATGACAGGGTGTCATCCCCTATATGTCACAAAGCTCTGATTCACTCTATCCCTTGCACACCTTGCACCTTCCCACTTGTTGAGGCCCTAAACCTTCAAAGCATCTTCACTCCATCTTTCCAGCTAATTTTTGGTTTCCCCCTTTTCCTTGTTCCTTCCACTTCTGTAATGTATACTTTCTTAGTCATCCTTTCCTCATTCATCCTTTCCATTTCTCCAAACCATTTTGGCTCATACATGCTCCCATTACCACCAAACCTCTCCCTTACTCTGTCATTTCTTATTTATTCAACTCTGCTTATACCACATATTATCTTCAACCATTCCCTTTCCAAAACATTCACCCTATCCTTTACATTTCTGTCTGAGGCCACCATCTTGCATCCAAACAGCACTGACTGGACCACTGTACCATCAAACATACCCATTCCTGCCTTAAAAACGATAAACTCTCCTTCCACACATTCCTCAATGCACCAAAGACTTTATCCCCTCAACCACCCTGTGGCTCAATTTAGCTCCCATGGTTCCATTCCTTGCCATATCCTCTACCAGGTATCTAAAGGTGAATGTTCAAATTACAGAGGTATAAGTTTGGTGAGTGTACCAGGTAAGCCATACAGGACAGCAGACTGAAAGGGTGAAGGCATGCACAGAGCATCAGACTGAGGAGAAATGACATGGTTTCAAGGGTGGTAGAGGACATGTGGATCAGGTGTTTGCTTTGAAGGATTTGTGTAAGAAATATTTAGGAAACAGAAGGATCTGTTGTGGCATTTATGGATCTGATGAAAGCATATGATAGGGTTGATGGACATGTTTTGTGGAAGGTGTAACAAATCTATGATGTCGGATGAAAGATTTTACAAGCAGAGGAGTCTTAATCTGAAGAGTTAGGTGTATATTCATATGGTGGATGGACAATGGTTCCTGGTAAATGTGGGACTGCTGTAGGGATGTGTGATGTTATCATGGCTCTTTAATCTTTTTATGGAACAGGTGGTGAGGAACATATTCAAAATCTTTAGGATTTGATCTAGGTTTGGGTTATAATCTACTACCTCTAAAACTGGAATATTTACAAAGGGTGTGAAACAAAGGAGTAGTAGGGTCAGTATACATCTGCTTCAGCATGGATGAGGTGCAAACAACTTTCCTAAAAAACTGTTCTGTAAAACTGGTGACCCTATCCCCAATCCAGTTGTATCTAAAAGGGCCAAAATCCACAATTCTCTACTTTCCAAAAGTACATATACTGTATATGGAATAACTTTCTATTTAACCTAAAGATAAGTAATGCAGATGATAAGCTATGAATCTCTTTATTTATACATCTATATCTCTGATGCCCACTCCCTCTGGGAACTGCAAAAGCTCCATAACTAGTGAAATTCAGTGCTGCTTCTTAGCCTTTAGTGCCTCACCCTAAACAGGCCATTGGCAGAGGGCAACTCTAGTGCAGTATTTCCGAAGCCTCCAACCTAATGTTCCTACCAACTACTACTGCCTAATGTGTCTATCTAATGTTCCTATCTACTACTTCTACCTAAAGCTCCCACCTACTATCTCTACCTAATGTTTCTACCTAATGCTTCTGCCTAATATTCCTTCCCACTAAGAGGCAGGGATAACAAACAGCATTCACTGCAAGAAAATCTAAAGTTACAAAGAATGAGTCGTGTGAGTTACGCATTGTTGAGTGTTATGTGTGACAAGGAGAGATTGAATGTTTGTGGAGAGAATGCCAGCAGTCCATGTGTGGGTGAAGAAGAAAGAAAAGACAGCTACCTAGGTCAGAGGAGTGCAACCTGACAACCACAGAAGTGTGCTGACTCACTAAACAGCCATCACTCACCCTCCAAATACCCAAGCGGGTAGTAACGGTAATACCGGTAGTATCTGGTTGGTAGCAGCCTTCCAACCACTACCTACAAATCTTTCCCCTTATCAAAAGTACTAATGACTTTCTACATCCCGATTTACCTAACAAAACAGCAATCAATCTAAGGCATACATTGCTATAGCTTATGTGAAACATATAAAACCTACATAATTCAACAAAATAAAATACAAAGCACTAATTTCCCTGCTTCTTATGGTATGCACTATCAAATTCACTACTTACCAACACTGTGAGCTTGCTGAGGGTCAAGTCCTCTACGATCACATGGTGTGAAAAAGCACCACGTTCTCTCTAAAACCTTATAGACATTCTTGAAATACTCAGCATTTTGTTTCTAGGAAATATGAAAATATAGAATTAGGAAAATACTCACACCCTGAGGTGTAATGCAGAATATAAATTCATTATGCCCTGATAAAAGTAATTCATATACAAACAGACTCACCACTTATAATCCTGCAAGAAGAAAACTGTCTTATATTCCTTCCCCTTCCTGACATATTTCATTTATAGTACATAGTTCCAAGTTACAGTTTTCATAGAGATGTCAAGTTTAGCAGATACATATTACCAACTATATATCCAGTGAATACATTAAATAAAAGCATGCTTCAGGGCCAAACATCTATGCTGATCATTAACCCTTTCAGTCTTAAGAATGGCACATGATTTTTGGTTGAGTTCTAATTATACATGACATATATTCTAAATTTTTCTGTCTCCATTTGGAGAAACCAATGATTCCTTCACTCATTTAATGCATTTCTAAATATAATACATCACCTGCAACTCTAACTAGCCTACAGAAATATTTACAAGACTCAGTTACCTACACATGGGATATTGTGAGCTCCTCCATGCAAGCCCCCAGTCTTGCTATAGTGTAAATGAATTAAATTTTGTGAGGTTTAGATAATGATAACAGTCAAATACTAAACTTGGATGTATCAACAGACCATGAGAAGTGACCTTAAATACATTATATGTTGTACCTCTTTAATCTGGCAACTCTGGGACCTGGCTATTGCCAAACCAAAGAAAATGCCAGAAAACAGAAATTGACCCCTAGTCATTCACAGTTGATGATCCAATCTCACACTACTCACATATAAGTCTTTACAGATGTTTCTTTAATCTTTTTTCATTATCTCCAGCTTTTCAAGCATAGATTATGATTTATGCTTACGCTTATTAGCACTAGCACCATCTGCACTCTTGGTCTCTTGGATAACATCCTGAAGGGCTAAAATGCAACTGAATGTAAGAAATTAACTCAGCAGTAGCATAAACAGATTTTGGCATCTTAGTGCTTCTTACAGCATCGCCCTGGTATCAGATCCACAAACTAATAACTAATGGCAGCAATTCAAAATATGCCAATCGTGAGAGTTGCCAAATCACAGAGTGCTGGATTAGAGAGGTACAACCTGTATTAGAAGATGGCACAGTATCCATGTGCCATTATCTAAATACCTGAGTACTGCACCAATGTTTAAACTTCTATGACTGTTTCATTTTTTAATAACTGAACTTGGTTGTTTAAATGGCAACAAATTGTCCTAAGATTCATCACACAATGCAGTTTGGGCTGAAAGGGGTATAAGTCTTATAAATCTAGGAGACAGTGATACCAGTAATCTGATGCCAAGTTTAACTGAAAGCTTCCATTTGGTTAAAAAAAACAATAGTGTTGTCCTCCCCTACTACAGTGTCTGCAAAAAAACACTGTCCGCCCAAAAAATTTTCAAAGGCAATACAGACCTAAAGTTTCTTGTGAGTACAAGCATTTGAGGCTTTCAAGGTGAAATCACTGTACATCTGATCCCTGAGACTAGTTTCCCCAATGGCGTGAGCACTACCAACATGACTCACTGTGACTATGGTTAGCTTGAGGGAAGGATATTCTTCCTGTACTCTTACAGGCTGCCACTTTATTTTGGGAATTTCAACTCTTAGGCACTATATTACTTCCACCTGTGCTTCAAGACGGTTGACTCTTAACTTTCTAAGGAGAAGAAAGCCTAAATTCTTGCCTGAGAGCAAAAGAAAATATGGGTGCATGTGAAATTTCTAAGTGCAATAAGCACTCAAAATGCACAATCAGGCTGCTACTTTCTGCAACACCTCATCAGTGCCTCACCTCACTCAGGTGATCAAGACCTATTGACCTAAAATACCTCATGCCTAGATGACTGCAGATAGTAATCAAAGCCAAAGGAGAGATGACAAAGCAATGAAAAGTAAGTGTAGCATTGCCTTTGAAAATGTATGGGGAAGTGGATGAGGTATTTTGCAGACATTGTGAACTTGATGATTAATCCTTTGAGTTACTGTCAATTTCAAGCCTCAATCTGGTGAAGACTGAGAGGCACCATTAAAGTTAAAATTTCATTAATTATACCTTTCTAACTCTCAAAATTCACATTTTTCAAAAGGAAAAAAATTGTACTTAACTTCACAATTTCAAACAATGAAAAAACAACACTCAGTAGCATATTTCGTCCATTACTTTAACCCAACAATGTGTAGAAGTTTAGAAGTTCTAACAAAGCATGCCAAAAAGCATGGGAGTAATGCCTGAGTGTAAAGTGAGTTGCCACTGAGCATGTTTTATCATTTCTGAAGCTTATTTTCAGCTACATAATGATCAGGTTGAGGCCATCTTTAGTTCTGTCCCATCCTCATTACTTTACATTTACTTGGGTTAAATTCTATCAACCACATTTCAGACCAGCTTTGGAGTCTGTTTAGGTTTCCTTGTAAGCTGATGCAATCCTCCTCATTTCTTACTTCCCGCATGACCTTTGCATCATCTGCAAATATGCTCAGGTAGGATTCCATAACTTCAGGTAAGTCATTAACATAGATCAAGAAGAGTAACGGTTCCAGAATCAAACCCTTTGGTTCTACGCTTGTCATCTCAACCCATTTGGGTAGTTGTTCCCTCCCACTGAGATAATCTTCTATCCATCTGAGGAGTTTCCTCCTTATTCCTACTTGGTGGTCCAGTTTCTTAATCAGCCTCAAATGCTTTCGAGTCAAAATGCAAACATTCCATCCAGCTATCCATTTTGTCCAGGAATGAGCTCATTCTCTCATGTAATTCTAAGGGATTAGTTATCCATGACCTTTCCCTACTACAAATCCCTTTCTCATTTTGGAAATTTCTCCTCCCTAAAATCATCCACTCGCTTTCGCATTATCATCTCCAGAATCTTACAAATCACACTCACTAGTGAGACTGGTCTGTAGTTCAACACGTCTTTCCAATCTCTTTTCTAATATATAGGCATGACATTTGCCCTTTTCATCCCCATAGCACTTTGCCTCTCTCCAGTGACATTTTGAACTATAATACTAGTGATTTATCTCACGAATCTGCATACATCTCTGGCACATATGGTGATATTTCATCTGAACCATGAGCATTGTATGGGTTAAGTCCTTTTAGAATTCTGCTAATATTTTTTCTAGATTTTTCACTGACTTCCAAAACTTCCTTCTCATTCTATTTCACTGATGTTGGGGTTATAGTGTATCCACTTTGAAAGTACTTCAAACTTGTTCTTCGTATTCAGGTCCTCTCATATCTTACATCATCCTCTGCAATTTTTCCCTCTGAATCCATTAGCCTTATTAGCTGCTCCTTAATTAACAACTGACTCCTGATGAATTTATGTTAAGTTTTGGATTATCTGCTCTTACAATGTGCTCTGCCACATAGTTAAATGTGAGCACAAAATAATAATTTCTTCCAATTCCTGTATCATATAAAATGTTCTTAATCTCTATGCTTGAACGTGTAAAGATAAGATGTACTAATGATGGTGTATCAGATCCTCTAATCTTAGTACTACATGACATGTTGGTATAGGTATTTTTCCTGAATACACTCCAAAAACTTGTCTCCATGAGTTCATATCACCATAAGAATCCAATTTCTCCCAATCTTTCATCTTGTTATAACTTAGATGCAAGTGTTTCATTACTTCATGTACCATCCTGATTGTTCCTTCAATGTTATCATTGCATATTTGTTCTTTATCATTGCAATTCTTTGGATGATTATATAATATTAACAGCTCTTCTTCTTTAGAGTTGTTCTTCCCATATGTATTGTCTAAATGGACCATCCTCGACTATTTTTTGAAACCTCAGGCTCTCTTTTACTAAGAGGGCTGGTCCTACCCCTAATCTGCCTTCTCTTTCCTATTTTCATGTACCTCTCTGGGTGGAACAGGTGAGAACCTACCTCTCTGGTAAACTTAGTTTCCACAACTCTATCAGATGCACTTTCTCTTATACAATCCTTGAATTCCAGCTCTTTACTACTAACAACTAATCTGTCAACATCTAAATACATTACTTTCAGCGAGAAATTACATCTAACACTCCAGCCCTCTCTCCTCCATCCATTTGCCACATGTGTCACCTTCAATTTTTTTACTTTTCACTGGACTCTTTGCTTTTGTCTCTCTCTTCCTTTGTCTCATCTAATTCCACCATGCCTTTAAGATTCTTAGATTTTCTAAGTATTACTTGGCTAGATGACTCCAAATCATGTGTAACCATAAATGGTCATACCCTTAAGTCTTGGTTATAGCCATCAATTTTTCGTCTTTCCTTCATCATGGAAATTGGCAGGCATTCCCAGACAGCAATCTTTTAACATGTTTTTCTCCTTTTCTCCCATTTCTTCCTTATCTGGTACATGATCTTCCATGCCAAAAATAATCAGTAACTCACTTTTCCCAACTTCCTACTTTATCAATCTTTCTAATTTTAGTACTATCCACTTTTCAGGTAACTCCCTCAATGAAGATATAACAACCTCTGTGTCTCTAACTTTCTTTATAATCTCTCAATCAGCCAACAAGTGCTGGTCCTGTATGCTCTGTACTTTTCTAAACCTTCCATCAACTAACGAATATACTTCCTTCATTGCTTCATCTCCAACAGTGTATATTATTCTTTTGACCACTTCACTTGTTTTCCTGTGTAGATCTGTTTGCATCAACCCAGGTCTATGTTGCTCTTCATTAATCTTCATATCATGCTTACCTGCTACTGAAGTTGTTTCTTCCAAACTTTCCTGCCCTCTGTTATCATCAGTCTCTCTGTGTGTTTGTTTCTTTCTCTAACTGAACGGATGTAGATAATGACAACAGATTCTGCATTTGCTTTTGTCCTTTCCTCTATCTGAATGGCTGCTGGTATTGCTCCTACAATTTTCTGCCCAATATTGTACAAAAGTATAGGGAATAAACGTGAATGTCAGAATTACAGAAATATAAGTTTGTTGTGTGTACCTGATAAGGTGTAGAGGTGAGTGGTAATTAAGAGGATAGTGGCATGCAGAGCACTGGATTGGGAAGGATTAGTTTCAGGAGTAGTACATCATGTGTTTGCTTTGAAGAATGTGTGAGACATACTTAGGAAAATAGAATGATCCTTAAGTGGTATTTTTGGATCTCAAGAAAGCACTCAATGAGGCAGACAGAGATAATCTGTGAAATTCTTACGAATAAATGGCGTGGGATGAAAGCTATTTAGAGCAGCGAGGGAGCTGAAGTAAGTCAAAAGTCACAGGGTGGGTAATAGGGGCAAAAGTTCAGGGAGCACTGATGAATATGTGGGAAGGTGAAGTTGGGTACACCTGAAGGTACAGTAGTCCCAATAGTGTTGTAGGGATGCAAGACAATTTACAAGGTGAATATGTTAGAAATTAAATGTTTATTTATTCACTATTATTTATTTTACTTTGTCGCTGTCTCCTGCATTAGCGAGGTAGTGCAAGGAAACAGATGAAAAAATGGCCCAACCCACCCACATACACATGTATTTACATACACGTCCACACATGCAAATATACATACCTATACATCTCAGTGTATACATATATATATACACACACAGACATATACCTATATACACATATGTATATGTTTATGTTTATGTATATGTTTTGTTTTTTACAGGCAATAAAGAATCTCTTATATCTACACTACGTCATACTGTCTTAGCCTTAGAACAGAATGTGTCCGTTCACCTGTTCCATCCACATTGGCCAAACATCCGTAAAGCTTGGAATTCTGCTGTGATGGCATCTACTGAACCTCATCAGTTTTCACGTGTTCTTATGTGGCTGGTGGCATGTATTAAGCCTGTGGTATTCAACCCTGTTTGGCATGACTCTCTTGGACATGTCAGGTAAGATTTTAAGTGTTATGTTATTGATTTAGAAGAGTAATATGATTATTTTTGTTATTCTTTCTATCATCTTCTTTCTATCATCATTAATTGTGTTTTCAGTTTTCATGGGGTGGCTCTGAAATATACAGCCTGTGTGAATAAAACACACACATCCTCAAGCCACACCCAGTTTTCTAAAGTGGTTATTACTTCATCATATTGCATTATAAGCTAAAATACATCAATTGACACCAACATGTCCATCCTTGCCACCTCCTCAAACAGAATACTTCCAGTGTATCCTAATCATTTCTCTTGCTGCATCTGTCCATCACTTTTGCATTACACTTATCCTTTTATCTTCTTCTGTAGTACTGTGTAATTACATAAACAACTTGTAGTATACCATGCATTCTATACTGCCAAATCAACTCATGTACTTTTGCAGTGTTATCTTAACACCGGTCATCCTTTTTACATCTTAATTCCTTATTCTGTCAATCATCTATGCTGCCAATTCAACTCATGTACCTTTGTAGTGTTATCTTAACACTAGCCATCCTTTTCACATCTTAATTCCTTATTCTGTCAATCATCCCAATTCCAAATGTACGATGCAAGTTTTGTTCTTCACTTTTCAGTTAATCCCTCAGGATTTAAGTTGCATAAAGGGATGAAAGTTTCTCCTGTACATTTCTTCAAATGTATTGGAGCTGCTTTACTTTTTTTTTCAAAATTACTGCTTCAAAGACTGAAATGACTTTTGACAATCTTTCAAAAAGCAGACTGTGTGATCTTTTCATCAGAAAGAAAAGACAGCATCCTAGGCCAGGAAGGAGAAATTGACAGCCATTGTATTGCTGGTTCATTGTGCTGCTATTACCAACCCTCCCATATGGTAGTACTTCCCTGATTGGTGGTAGCTTCCCACCTTCTACCTATCACCTTTAGACATATCTGTTTTGTGTGTTTTGGTGGATTCATTTTTGTTAGTATGTTAACTCAAGATTAATGAAATATTGAAACTTTCATACGTATGCCCTAGGGTACTTCCTGTGGAGGTGACTTATCTCAATAGATTTGGGGGCATGTAGTTACATAGTTTGAATGATAGTATTACCCCTTGAATAGTGGGATAGGTATGGAAATTCCATCACCATATGTACAGAAAGGATGAGTAGATTTCATTTTTTTTCATGAATCCTTTTCCTTGAATTTGGTATCATAGACTACTCTTGTCTCTTACACAGGCACAGCCTTCATGGTGAAATATTACACTATGCTTACTAAAAATGAGTGGGAGGAAGGGATGTAGCTGGCACATCTACAGTGATCATTCCTCGCCATAAAATAAGAGGAAAGGACATGGAGGTCCAGTTTGTTTGTTTTTTTTTACCTGAATTTGGTATCACTTTTTACTATTATTCTTGTACAAACGGTTTTTGGTGGTGAGCAACATGCATATATCTAAAGGTATTACACAAAACACTTGAGTGGTTTATTATGCATGACAAGAAATGATACCTTGCAGTTAGGATTTCTGTCAAATATACTTTACCTCATTACTATCATCTGTTACCAAAGTTCACTTTTGGATTGTTATGTAAGCTGTTCCACCTGACTATTCAAAGGCTGAGTGTAAGGGTGGTAGGATACTGTCCTAATCTTTCTCTGCACACCCCTCTTATGTTTGTAGTAACGAATGATAGAGGTCCTTTCTGTCAGAGTGCAAGGTGGGCTGTCATTTGCTAGCTGTTGCAAGAATTCAGGTTCTCTGCAGGAGAAAATTTAACTTGTTTTCTGCTGGGACTTGTCTGACTCCTTTTGTTCAATGTCTATGTTCCCTGTTGCTAGTGTATGGTGTGTTTGTTGACACACAGGCTTGTAATGTTAGATTATCCTCTTTATTGGGAGAAAAAACTTAAAAGCTTAAAACTGCATTTTCAGATTTAATAGAGTCACTGCCTTGGAAAGAGAAGAGAAGAAAAAGCAGGAAAAAAGAGATAAAAAGGAGGGAGATCAGGAAGAACCAAAACTAATGACCATCATCAAATATACTCTTGGCCTCAAGCATCAGGTATGACACCAACTTTCAATCTGTACATTTATCAGTTTACATCCATTCATTAAATGAGTTTTCAGGATGACTATATATATTGGTGGTTGAAATGTGAATGTTCACCACATGGATTTATGTATTGGATTTAATCCCTGTGAAAAGTTTTGCTGAGATTACCCTAAGCACTTTTTTATGGTAGACTGAAGAAGAAAAGTATGTAGCACATCTATGTATTTTGTAAAAACGGTGGAAAAAAAATGTACCATGAATGTAAAAAAAAGTTTGATTTGGGGCATTTTAGATTACTGTAATGTTTTGTAAGCACAGTGAAAATCATTCTTTAGATCAGAATCTGGGAAGAGCAGCAATGTCTCCTCTGAAGACCCTAACTTTTTTGGTAGACTTAACACTTTATCTATCTGTATCTCGGCTCCCGTCAAGGAGATAGGCATGGCAGAAGTATCTTTACTTACCCCTCTCCTGGCATACTTTCTTTGCACTCAACTGTTCATGTATTTTTCCCCCGTTTCACTCCCTCCAGTACTCTTTCTCTCTTATTTCCCCTTGTCACAGGTGGTCCTCTTCTCACACCAGTCACTTTAATCACACAAAGTGACTTGCAAACTTCCCATCTTGCATTTTCTCCACATGATCAAAGTATTTTATTTAACCCACTTTATCACTCCACGATTCATTCCCTTTGCATTCCCTGCCATACCAAATTTCTCATACACCCCATAGTTACATACTTCATTGCATCTAGTTATATCACATGCTCTTCTTAGATAAATCATTTCCACAGTCTGGATTCTTGACCTCGGTGACTCATCCCATGTCCATGTTTTGGCTGCACAGGTTAGGGTCTGGAGGACTGTGCTGTCTTTTAATCCTTTTTTCACTCCCATACTTGCACCTCAACCCTTCATTTCTCTATCAGGGGACCCAGTGACTCTTCCATCCTTACTGCTCTCTCCCTTTTATTCTATCATATCACCAAGCTTAGCCAAGATAGCTCCCAAATACTTAGATTTTGTCACCTCTTCCAGTCTTTTTTCCCTTGCATATCTATGACAGAGTTTAGTACACTTCTCTCACGCTTTAGGGCTTTGCAAAATCTGTACTCTCCCTGTGTTTCCTTTTAAACACTATTACTTTCAGTCGCATTTACCTTCAATCGCGTAGCGTATGCTAACACACATCATAAAACACACTTGCAACCTTCTGCAACTCCTCTTCATTCTCGGCTATCAACATTGTATCATCCACAAGCAGGCTTATCACTAGCCACCATACCTCACCAATGTACTCCATCTCTATACCCTTATCCCTAGTTTTTCTTTCATCTTTCTTGTCAGGCTGTCCATATATATGTCAGACAATCACTATGACATCACACAGCCCTGCCTCACACCCACATGTATACCAAAACTTAGACTCAACAAAAAAAAAAAAGAAGTAACAGAAAATACACAGTCATATTATTATCGTTTTGGCTTGGTCCATTTCTGAGTGAGCAGACAGAGAGGGTGTGTATGACATGTCTGACTCCAGGTAAGAGAGGAGTATATGGAGATGATATTTCTCTCTTTCTGTTGATATTGTTTTCATGCTGTAAACTCATTTCATACACAGGCACAGCATTGCCGGATTATATGAATATATTTAGAACTATTACGCCATTCACACTAAAATTGTGCACAGAAGATTGGCAGGCAAATGTGGGAATGATATTGTAGGATTTCTCTCTTCTCTTTATACTGAACTTAGCTTCACACTAATTTCATGTTGTAGCTTGGCATAATTGTAATGTTGAATAACATGGATTTATTTAAAACAATTGTACCTTTCATTCTACAAATAAGCAGTAGGACAATATTCCTTTATTAGATTTGATTTACAACTGATCCTTAGCATTCTCATCTGATAGATTCCTTTCCTCAATCTGTTTTTATTCTGTATTTATCTGCATACCTTTTCTGAATCTGTAAAATGATACTCATATTCCTTTTCTGTAGAACTTTTCCTTTACTTTCCTACGTGCAAAACTTAGGTTTACACACACATTTTCATATTCCCATCCTTATCTTCATCTATATAGTGTTCTCTAATCCTTTTGATATGGTCAGCCACATCCTTCTGAAAACCATGTTGTTTGTTTTTCATACTTGATCACCACTTCCCACATGAGCATATTAACTCCAGCAACAGAGGAAAAAAAGGCTGCTTTTGCTCACATCCATTCTTTAGTTGTCATGTGCAGTACACCAAAATCACAGCTGCCTTTCACAACCAGGCCCCACAGACCTTTCCATGGATTACCCTGGCCGCTTCACATATCCTGGTTCAGTCCAGTGACACCACTTAATCCTTTGTAAATTGTACCATTACTTTACTCTCTTGGCTTTATTTAGTAAGAACAGTGTCTGTTTATACATTACATCCGTACCTTATACCCGTATAGTCAGGAAACTGATTTTTTTGTAATTTTCACATTAGTTGTTGATGTTTTTCTTTTCTGTAAACTTGCTCATGCAGTTTGATTTTCTTCAGGTTTGGAAATTAAAGGGTGAGGAGTACCGTGTACATGGCATGTGGGGATGGCAATGGCTTTCGTCACAGCGACGTGCACCACATATACCAATGTCCACAGTTGGCCTTCGAGCTGGAGGAGACAAGTACATGGTGCCTATTAAGGGAGCTTCTGGACTGAAGAGTCTCTCTGTTAATCCGGCTGTTTACAAGCAGTTAGCCTCCAAGACTGCTTCACTGAGGCCATCTTTGCTTTCTCCTAAACAGCGTGCAGTAGAAACTGATAGTGAAGTTACAACTGAAGAAAAAAAGAATGAAATTATTATTGCAAGTGCAAGTAAGAAACAGTTATGTTGGTCTTTTATATATTGAAGATTAAGAGATAATGTGCATTTCATTAGTTTTTCTGTTCATGAGATTTGGTACTTTTCACATTCAAAGTAGTTTCTTTCATGAAGAAATGTTTCAGTGATGTGCTTATCAGCACTGCAGACTTCTGGCCCACTTTCCTGGGCTCTTACTCAGAAACGAACAGAAGGAACTCAGGTCATCTAAGAGTTCAGACAGCACAACTCATCCAGCTTACAGCAACTCTCTCACACATTCCCACCACTTCTCCCTTTGCACTTTGGTATCCATTGCTTAGCTCTCATCCTCCCATTACCCACAACTTCACCCCTAAGACATTCCATATTGTAATCATATGAAGTATGAGAAAACTTGTTTTTACCACCTGTGATCTGATTGCATAGTATTCACTGAATAGATGTTTTAGGGTTAAATATTTTGATATTGCATCAACAGGTGGTCAGCAGAAAGTTGAAGTCGGCACAGTTAATCTTGAAGAATTGTTTGAAGATGGACTTATTAATGTGTCTCGAGCTTTGACATCTCGATCACGCTTCATTTACCCAAAGGTTGCTAAGACTTCAGTTCTTGACAATTTACTGAGCCGGCGCATTGCCCTCCGTAAACAAGAAGAAAAGGATCTGGCCAGCAAGGTATGTTTTTATCATTGATTCATTTCATTGTGTCTTTGCAGGCTTCTCTATAGACTGGAGTTGTTGAATATCTGTTATGTGTTCTCACACTGACATCCTCACACACTTTCCCTTTGTTCAGCCACCTGAGATGTGGTCTTCTCCAATTCTTAGACTATCAAGTTCATTATATCTTTTGTATATTAATGTGATCGCATTGTTTGTCGTTTTTCTTTCCTCTCCAATAGTTTTCATTTCATTAGTCTCTAATTCCCTGGCAGAATTACTTGCATTATAATAGGCATATATTAGAGTTTAAAATGCACAGATCTCTTTTCATGTTTAAAGAATAGGTCCCAAGCTCTGACTTTTGTTAGTTTGTATGACAACAGTTTTGAGTCCCTTATGTAATTTTGAACAGCAGATGACATTTGTTATGATCTTATAAGAAAAAAATAGTTGTTTATCTGGGAATTGTGAAACCTCTCCAACATTAAAGGTAAGGTTATTTAATTTTCTTACCAATAGACTGCCTTGCATGAGCATCTTAGGGAGCACTTGCTTTTTCGAGGATTTAAAACAGTTTTGCCCGCCAGAATGAGGCTGTTGCAACCCTGCCACCAAATTTATCATTCCCTTGCCACTAGTAATATCATCACACCTACCACCCTTGTCACCACCTCTATTAATTTCTTTCTGCCACCATACGCCACACCATTACCGCCACCCATTTGCCATTTGTGCCAAACCCTATGTCATCCCCTTTGCCAACACTATTACTGCCTGTCACCATACATGCCATCCCTTGCCATTACAACTACCGCCCCCTCTGCCATCATTTCCACCACTTCTCCTACCTTCTTGATACTGCCACTTCAAAAAACACCTCTGTCCCCCTTTTGCTATCACCATTACCACCACTCATGTACTGTAAGAGTACTTCTTTACATCTTTTTTCATAAATTTCTTGCTTAATATCATGGTTTGTCCTCTTATTGTTCTATCCCTTTGTCTTTCAAAGAATTGTTCATTATCTACGTCATTGATCTGTTTTAGAACTTTAAAGGTTGTGATAAAGATCCCTACACTCTCTTCCAAGGTCAGCCATTTTAAATCTTTTAGCCTTTCCCAGTAACTTAGCTTTCTTAATTCTGGTAGCATCTTCGTTTTTCTACTCTGGACCTTTTCTTAAGTTCATTTAGCTTCTTAAAGTGACCTGACCAAACTTGAGAAGCACATTTTAATTTTGGTCTTATGTAGGATATGAACAGCTTGCTAAATATTTTCTTACTCATATACTGAAAAGCTAATATGATATTTGCCTCAAAACAGTTGGTCTCCCTCCTATTTTTCTAATGTGGGATTCGTTGTTAGTGTAGGGACAATGCTGACTGCCAAGTCCTTCTCACACACACAGTCTTGTGCCACTCCCTTTGCCATCCCTTATGCCACCATTACTCAACCACTTCTGCCACCACATCATCCATGCTTTTGGCAGTCCACCACTGCCAACTGTACAACAGACATTTGTGCTATCTCCTCTGCCACCACTTCTGCTACAAAGTCTACAGTCACCTCTGCCATCACTTACTATTGCTGCTACCACCTTCACCAACTCTTCCACTGCCTTATTTTATCTCCTGTATCACCAACTCTCCCTTCCCCTCTATCAACAAATCTTCCATTCTTTGCTACCACCACTACCACCTCACGTGTCACCTCATACACCATTTCTACCACCACCTAAGTTCTGGTCTTAGCCACTATATATGTGTTTGTCATGTAAGTTCATATACTTATGCATCTTGAGGAGCAAAATTCAGTATCACATAAAAATATAGGTTGCCCTAAACTACATTCCATGCCTCATATGTGTATATTATAATGGGAGATTCCTTCTTTTTTTTTTCAGCTTTCTCCATTTCATAATTCTTCCTAAGGATCCAGTCGCCTTTTTCCCCAAAACAGTTCAGTTTTAGCATTTAACATCGGTATTTTTCTTGTCATATATGATTTGCTTTAGGTTGTTTTCTTATATTTGCAGAAATCTCATGGTTGTGAATGGAGAAGAGATGATGAAGATGATGAAATTGATGTAGAAAAGGATGATTCAGATGCTACCTTAAGTGATAATTCTGATCATGAAAATATTGATGAAATTCCTGATTCCCAAAGATCCACAATACACAAGCAAAGACCTGCTGGAAATTTATTAAAGGAAGTTCGTACTCTGAAAACAAAATATGAAACACTTGATGAGCTAGACAGCAATTTTATGTGTTACTCAGTGATATGTAGACGTAGTGGACGATGCCAGTGTTATTCTCCTTTGTGCCTACTAAAAACTAGGACAAAAGAAAAATTAATCAATAGTGTAAAAAATTATAGAATAGTTACTAGTAAGCCTGCCCCTTTTGATGAGGTGGGGGCACATAGTCCAATTAGATTGACAGATTGGGATACAGATAGTGTTAGTAAAACAGAGGCATTAAATGACTCATTGACTACAAATAATAGTACAATAACAAATGGAAATGGACATCTTGCTAATACCAGCTCAACAAATCCAGTGGAAATAAGCCAAATCAAATCGGAAGGTGTGGATTCCAGTGATGGTAGATCATCCAGAGCCAGTAGTGAAATAAAAATAAGAATGGATGATGACACAGATGAAACTAGCCAAGGATCTCTTACCATGGAAAACAAGTTTTCTTTAAAAAATGATAGGACACAAAGTAGTGAATGTCCGTCTGGCAAAGTGTACCTGAAAAAACTACCTAGTGAGATAAAACGTGTACGCAAACTTCAGCACCGTGTGCCCCAACTGTCTACATTTAGAATTGGAAAAAAAAGTGGGAAAATTGATAAAAGAGTAACCAGCATCCTTGTAATACCAGGCTGGGAGCTTCGGATGCTTGCTAGAAAAGGTGGCCGGTATTACATTAGTGGGTTTAACCACAATGCCAAAGCTAACAATGTTGTTTGGCCTTACCCTTGCTCTCGACCTGTTTTCAAAACCACATGGTTGTATCGAACAGCCAACATGCCAACTTTGAACTCTGCTTCTATGCAGTTACGCATTTTGTGGGTGTGCCTTCGGTGGGATGACATGCAGGAGAAGGGGCCTGGAGATGGTAGAAAGCAAATCACGACGGAGATGGAGATTATCCAGACAGAAATATTGAAACGGAAACACTCGGGACGTTTCCTAGAAAGGACCTCTTACCTTCGTCGTAAAGTGATAATCCCTTTTGATGTTCCTAAACCTGTAAGAGGTAAGTTTTGGGTTTATGTTCTTATGGGCTGAAGTTGCTTTGTATCATATGAAAATGAGCTTGCAGTAGTCATTGTTTACCTGTGCTCTATGCTTAGGTACTACCTTCCTAAAAATGAATAATTAGATATCAGAGTATTCTTTTTATATTTATGGTTGCCTTTACCCCATTAGTTTGGTCACTTCTGGAGCAAACAATCAGTATATATACATATATCCACTCTTTATCTGCATTATATTGCACCAAAATTTGAGCCCACCATTCATGGTCACATGATCTTTTCAAAAGCCGTGGTTCAGCTTGCTGACAGCAAATCACCCCCATTTGAGCCAGTTCACTTTGACCCCCTTCATTCCATCCATCCAACTCCTTTTAGGCTTTCCCCACTCCTCAGATCACTCCACTTATGACATTTAGATCCTCTTAATCGGTCTTCCTGCTTCTCTTCTGTGGTTCGAAGCATTAGCACACCATGGCTGACCCTTTCAATCAGACTGTGCATTCTGCTATGCCTGTCTTAGAAACTGTCATTCCTTACATGATCAACCCATCATCCTTAAGCATTTCATTTCCAATATATCTTAAATCTTCCTTTTTATTGTATTCAAGAACCCAAGACTCGTTTCAACAATGCTGTCAGAACAACTATGCCTCAAAACATACCCATCGTTGCCTTTACAGACAAGTGACTTGTGCAATACAAAGGTAGTAAATAAATTGATTGCCTTCAGAACATTCGTTGTTATAAGATTTGGATAAGATGAATCCCTAAAGGGGAATCACAGAGATTATCTTTGTATATACAGTGAACATTAGTAAATGCCAGAAATGGGAAGAGTAAAATGCAAAGTCTGTCTTAGATTAAGAGGCAATGGTGGATATAACTGGGGGTATGTGGTATTCAGTAGAGTGGATGGAAATGGTGAACAACTTGAGGAGTTGTATGCTGAATGTGCGAGAGGTGCATGTGGCAACTTTTTTAAAAAGCTTTCAAGAGATTCTAAAGCCTTATCACTACATAGATTCCTGGAATTTTGTTTTAAGATTTGATAAGAATAAAATGGTCATATTATCCCTTATTAGACATACTGTATATACATTTAATTTTTTATTCCAGAATTCACCCCATCACAGCGCAGTGGACTGCGAAAAAGAAGACGTGCCCAGTCACCTGTCAATACTCAGCCACAAAGTGTAGAGGAGTGGGTTGATGAAGACAAGTTAGATTTGTGGGAAATTCGTTTCTTTGGTGAACGGTTGGAACGGGCAGCAGTGGTAACGAAGAGGTGTGTGGGGGAACGTGGGGAGTCCGTCCAAACTGTAACAACGCAAGGGGCCTCTCCAGCTGAGATCCGGGCACGTATGGAGGAACAGCTGAAGATACAAAGAGCTAATTTTAACCAGAAAAAAGCTTTAGAAAGTACGCCTCTTGCAAAAGGTGGTGTGGTTAAATTATCTCTGTGTTCTGCTGCTACCCTTACAACTGCCTCAGGAACTAAATTAGCTCTACCTGCCAATCCTGGAGCAACAACAAAAGTTGTGCAAGCTGGAGCCTCAACAATCATGGCTGTGAGTGGGCAAATCCCAACAATTGTTTCAGGTAAAAAGATTATGGCAACTAGGGATGGCCGCATTATAACAGTGCAAACAACTTCTCCTGCAACGAACAGTACCTCTACTCAGCAGCAAACTTCAGGAACCACTGAGAATAGTAGTATTAGTCTTGGAAGCAGCACTATTTTTCCAGTTGGCACTGGCCCCAAAGTCCAAGTTACTTCACAAGGGAACAAAGTAATTAGACTACAAGCAGTTGGAAGTGGAGGAGGCCAACGAATGATTCTTCCACGTTCTACAAATTCTTCAGCATTACAACCACGTGCTCCTCGTCCTGTAGCACCAGCAACTGTACCTACAACTGTCACCACAAATGCCTCAACTACAGCAGTGTCACAAACACCAGCAGTGACACCAACTCCTCGTGCTCCAGGACAGCAGATACAGATCATTAGATTACCAGATGGCCAGCTACAAGTACGAGGTTTACTAGATGGTCAGCAGCTTGTACAACGCTCTGATGGAAAATTCCAGCTAATCAACACCAAAACTGCAGGGGTAACCCAGCAGCCTACAAGCACTCCAGCTCCTGTGGCAAACCAGGGCATTGCCCCTGCAATCCAGGTAACACAGCAAACTAAGACTGTTCAACCTTTATCTGTTGCCAGTAGTGTTGGTGCCATTAATGCCAGTACAGACAATGTACAGAAGATTGGTACTGTAGGCAGTATTACTAGTGTTCCATCAAGTCATGTGGTGAAAGTAAATGGCCAGCAGGTTCTACTCAAGCACACTAATGACAGCAAACAGGTAGTCACTGTTGGAGCTAGTGAAGCTGCAGCTGTCTCACAATCGTTGACTAGTGGGCGTCAGACAGCATCTGCTCAGGCTGGCCAAACTTCCCCACGAATAAAAACAATGCTGGCTGCTGATGGAACTATGGTGAAGACTGTGATGTCAAATAGTGCAACAACAACTGTTATTTCTTCAACAACAACAACAACTACAACCACAGCCACTTCCACATCAACTAGTACAACCAGCATTGTACCTACAGAAACTCAGACAACTGCCAATGCACAGAGCAACTCTGCTAGTTCTGGCAGTAGTCTCACTCTGAGGGTACAGGTTCGCATGACAGAGCAAGGACCTAAGACCATCATTCAAGGTTTACAGCCTGGAGTAGGCCTTACTAAGGACCACATCATGGCTATCCAGCAGCAAGTACGCAACATGCTTGCCCAGTGTGAGTACTGTAACTCCATTTTTATATTTATACATTACTATTTCTAAGGAGTGTTTTTATGTACAGGTGTATAAAGCTCATTTTTACAAATCAGATGGGGGAAGTGCAGCCCATTAGAAGCCAAATTTCAATACAGACTGAATTTTCCCCCAGGGTCACAAGGAATTTGCAAATTGATAAGTGAACTGTAAACATATATTGGTCCATTGGTGATATTGAAACCTGTAGGCCAACCCGAAGCTGGAATTGTTCACCTCTTTATCAGATTTGTGCATATGTGAGTACTGAGCTACTCTCCCCATGCTCATGATGCTCAGTCATTTTCAGCTTTTCCACAGTGCTAAGGTTTTTCTGGACCTCTTAGCACATGCAACACTGAAAGCACTCTATTCTGCCATGATTTGTAATAAAGACACCCTTGTACCACAAAAGGAAAAAATAGCAGGTTTGTGAGAGCATGGGCACTGCATTTCTTTACTTATTGACAAAGGTACATGAATACATCTGTTTAGATGTTTTATACATATAAATGATATTTTGTACGTATAAGCAGAAGTAGGGAAGTGTCTGCACCAGCTGTGTGATACCTTCCTCTTTCGTAACTTGAGGGCAGCTGAGCATGATTTGTCCAGTGAAGGAATACAGCACCCGCATGCCCTATTTCCTGCACCCTTACTCAGTACCTCGCCTTGGAATTGTGGCAGGAAATTTCTGGTTGTATTTATGCAGGTAGAGAGGCTGCTTAGGCACTGCATTCATAATTATGTTGATAGTTAATGGGTTGGAGAAAAGATTTTGTAGAGTCCACCATTTGAAATATGAGCAAAAGAAGAATAGACTTGATTTTTTCTGGACTAACTTGTAGTGGATGTAGGAGCTTTGGTTTAGAAATTTGGGTACTTCACCAGATAAGGATGCTCTTGGATCTCCATTCACCCTGCATATGACCAGGTAGCCAGAGCATTGATACAAAAGGTTGCTCTTGGATATCCCTTCTCTCTGCATATGACCAAGCTGCCAGAGCGTTGATCCAAACTGTAAACAGGCTTACTGTAACCCAATACAGGCTTCTGACATTACCCTCTCCCCCTTCCTGTTGGTTTTCCTATGTCTACAGGAAAAGTTGTCCTTCCACATCTTCATCCAATGTAAAGAATCATCCTTTGGATGCAGTACAGCATGGGGTGCATACATAGTGAGAATGTGGTTTTAGAATTATCCTTAGCATCTGAAAAAGTGTTAAGGACTTTTCAGTTGGTAGATGTACTTGACATTAAAAGTCTTAAAGGCCCTGGCAGTCAAAAGGCATTGTGTCCAAACAACCATCCATCTAACCAACTTGTACAGTTTAAGAATCATATTTTATCTTTTTGGGATCCCACCTCACAGCTGCAAGCCTGTTTTTATAGTTTTCTTCCCTTTCCCTCCTGTAGAGGAAATGTGTTTTCCCCGATTATGTGTCAAGATCCTCTGCCAACTCCTGTTAAGCCATGGTTACCTTTCCCCTTCATTTCAGCTGGAACAATCTGTAGATTCTCATGTAAAGATTGTTTTTATGCCACAACATATCATTGGACCTGTGTGTTGCTATCCCCACCCCTTCTCCTAATATCACAACATCTCAGTATGCATATTGTCACCCTATAGCAAGCACCATACTTTTGTTACAGGCTGTAATCTGTAAAATATTACAGTGAACAGTTGATGTGCTGCAGAATATTCATTTTTCATACTCATTATACTTTGAAATGTTTGACAGCTTCCTGGTTAATTATATTGAGAACAAAATAGTATCTATTCACATGCATCTTTTACTTACTATAAAGGTCATAGATCTACCCCTAATGACAAACCCAGCAGGTGTAAAGGTCACCCTTATTTGGTGATATTTGTTTCAGTGGATTGAGAGAAGGACATGTTCTATGAGTTTGTGTGTCTGTGTGCTAATTAAAGATGGGTTGGGGATGAGTTGCATTATCATCAAATAAATTAGGCCTCTGTTACAAGCTGTGAATAACACCCTAATACACAATTAACATCACTCTCAGCAATTTTACATAGTCCTGCTTATTTTTATATTTGCTTCTGAAAATACTACATTGTATGAAGGTGTCAACTATCACTGTACTCATGGATACCTCATGGAGTCTTTAGGGGTCTTTACCCCCACAATATGGGCTGGGCACAGGCTGGTGGATTGGGTTTGGTTGACCATGCTGTTGGAATTAGTAGCTCTCAGGCCCACAAAGCTCCTCACAACCTTGTTGGTCTGGTACACTTTGTAGGTTTGTCCAATGCACCATGCATCCCCATGCATTCAGATGTAGTATTTTACGGTCATTCATGCCAGTTGTGTCAGTAGGATGTTATTTCTGAATTTAAGTTGGGAACTTTACCTCCTAAGATTTTTTAGGTGTCAGTGATGATATATATATATACCTATCCCATCAGTGCTCCTGGAATATAGCTTCTGTGACTTCACTCATTCCAGTTGATTTAGTTCTTTTACCACATTAATATGGGATGCGAAAAGTGTCTGGACTCTTGCATAATCTGCAGGTTCACCTGCATGTAGGAATTAGTCCCTTGAATATCATCATTAGTTTATCTTCCCTTGTCTTGAAGGCCCACTGGATCCAGCTTGCCATCCATCAGCATGAGGCAACTGTTATTTTGTTTTCGCTGAAGGCTAAGTCATTAGATATCATTACTCCAAGGTCGTTCACGTTATTCATCTAGATTATGATAGTTTCTTTATCAGTCCAGTGTCCAAATGTTGATTTAAATCTTTTCATTTTACCCATACTGGGGGAGTTGAAATTTATCTCCATTGAAAAACATGTTATTCTTGATTGCTCAGTTAAAGACTGTTTATTTCTCTTTGTACCCTTTTGGCATCATCTGTTAATGTGATTTTCATACTCATTCTTATCTGCAAAAGATGATAGAAAATTGTGGTTTGTATTTACATCAGTGTCCAATGTAAGAAAAAGGAACAGGAGGGGTGCAGAATATGATTCCTTTAGGGACTAAGCTTTTTACTGTGAAGGCACTGGAGGTGGCATGTTACAACTGTTGTGATCTGTGAGTTAAATATTTTTTTCTCCATCTCTCAGTTTTTCCTACTGTTTCCATCTTTGCATTTTATATGCTGTGACATCTTGGTCGCATTTGTAAAATACTTTTGCAAAGTCTATGTAGATCATATCAGCATTTTCTTTGTTTTCCAGAGCTTCAACAATTGTATCATAATGGTCAAGCAACTGAAAGAGGCAACATCTTCCCTCCCTGAAACCTTGTTTTCCTTGGTTATATAGTTTGTTCACTTTCATGTGTTTTGCTAGCTTGCCTCTTACGACTGTTTCAAAGATTTTAGTGATGTGCAGTGTTCATGCAGTTAGTCAGTAGTTTTTTGTGATTACTTTGCTTCCATCTTTGTGGAATGGAGCAACTTGGATCAGTTTCAAACTTTTAGAATCGTTTCAAAATCTCCATTTTTTCAACGGGGTATTTAGTGTACTAGTTAGAGATGTCTTGCATTTCTTTATGAAGACTGAGTTTAAGTTCCATGGGCATGCTATCAGTGGCCCTCTCAAAATCTTGTGTTGAGAAGTGACATCTGCTGTGCACACATTTGTGGGATTACTGTTCAGGAAAAAGTCTGTTGGGTCATATATTTTCCATGTTTTTGACTCACTGAATACTGATTCATATTGTCTTTTTAGAATCTCACTCATCTCTTGGCAGTCATCTGTAAAGTTAGCTTCTTCCATTTGAAGTGGACCAGTGGAGTTTATGGTTCTTGATTTGCATTTTGCATACAAGTTAAAGTACTTTGTTATTTCTTAATTCATTTATGGTTTTTTCTTCTTTCCTGTGTTTAGTGAAGCATTTTTAGTTTATGGTCTATGTCTGAAGATATTCAAATCTTTTTCTTCTGTAAAGTGCTTATCATTCTCACTCTAACCTACAGCTTTTGTAATTTCTTATTGCTGGTATATCTGTTGCATGTTCAGAGTACCAAAGTGGTCATGTCATTTGCACATTCCTCTGTTTTGGTACTCAGAAATGTTTCCAGTTGTGTAGCAGACATCTCACTGATCACATCCTTCCAGTGTGTGTTTGCTATTAAAACTGAAAATACCTCCACTGTTTTGCTTGTTGACTTGGTAGTTTGATATAAAAGCTTGTTTTATTGTGATCAGAGTATAGGGTGTTTGAGATGGTAATATCACATATTAGGTCCACATTACTTGTGAAAATTAGGGCGAGAATGTTAATTCTCTGGATATTGGTGTTATTTGCTGGCTAAGGGAGAACTCCTTTCTCATCCCTTTCGACTCTTCCCTCCTTATGTACCTTGTCACCCTCACACACTGGCCTCAGTCATCTCCCGATCCCCACCCCAGGTCAGAAATGAAAGGTTCAGAGAAGCAAGTCAACACTCACTGAGTCCACACATCATAGAAAGAGAGGAATGATATCGCTGACTGTCCGGTTGGAAGTGAAGGCGACTGTACTTTGAAAATCATTAATATAAAACTGAAAATTGCTTCCTCACTTGAAATCTATCACCATGATACAAGAGCATTGTATTTGTTCACATTATTCTTGTTTGTCATAATTCTTATGAATAGTTTCTTCCTCTGCCTACCAGAGCACACTATCTTCAGTTCTGTTATTATGGTTTCTGCGAAAAAAAATTTCTATCCCCATATATTTTCAAAGGCAATACATGGCTTATTTTTATTGTGGGTACAAGCATATGGCACACTCAGGATGAAATCTTTGTACAGGGTTTATTGCGGGTACAGGCATATGAAACTACCAGGGTTAAATCATTGTACATCTGTACATTGAGACCAGTTTTTCTAACTGTGTGAGCACCAGAAACCCACTTCAGACTACCTTCAGGGAAGGATGGTCTTCAGGGTGCTGTGTTTCTTCCACCTGTGCTTTAAGATGGTTGGCTCCTACCTCTCTTAGGAGAAGAAAGCTCAAATTTTTTTACTGGAAGCAAGAAAATAGGATACACATGAGATTTCTAAACACACTGGGCTCTCAAAATGCACAATCAGTTGGCTGCTTCCTGCCACACCTCATCAGTGTGTTGCCTCATTCAGATCAGGACCTTATGGACCTAGAATAATTCAGGAACCTTGCCAGTACCATACCCATATGTCTGTAGATGGTAATCATGGCCAAAGGAGAGATGACTTAGAGCTGGAATGTAAGTGTGGCATTGCCTTTAAAGATTTATGGGGAGGCAAACAAGATTTTTTGCAGTTGCTGTAGTTGCGTGAGCATTTACATGTATTTATTTATACACTGTGTTACTTGATAATGGTGAAATATACGACTCATCTTTTTGAATATTTTGAACTTAATATTTATTGTTCGTTTGTCTTTTTATCATTTCACTTTTTTCAGATATGCCACGTCGATTCACATTAGACTGTTCCAGTAGAATCATGCCATTATTTTCTTTTTGATTCTGTATAGAATTTCCACATGAAAGGTTTCTGGAAAAAAAATTATCTTTACTGTTTACCCTTGCAGACAAGTTGCAAGTGAATCAGATGTCTCCAGTAATGGCTTTGACACTTCATGTGCCAAACAAGCAGCAGTCACAACCACAGTCCACACCAGCACAACAGGAGGAGACTCCTGCATCACAGCCTCAAGCTGTTACGTCACAAACACAACAGGTACTCTCCTGACTAAACAGTTTTTTGTGTACTTCAAACGTTTAGATTTAAAGAATGTTTTTATGAAATTATTTTTTTGTATATTTATTTTTATAGAAATTATCTTGCAAAAAAGTTAGTCTGTGTGTCTGAAATGGGTTGATGATGTACTGTTTTTATTTTTGCTGTAAAGATGTGTGCCATTTTAAGGTAAAGAATACCCATACTTCTTTCCCGTTCAATTTAACAGAAATTATGAAATAATTGTCATCCGCATTTGATTTTTCTATACAGCAAATGCATTTATCCATGGAAATGATAAAATTCCAGGAATAACCCATATAAAGCAGGTTTCTTTTACCTTCCATCTGTATTTGCTTTATGCTTAGATAATGAATATCAGTTTTCACTTTACCTTCAGAGTTCACCTGCTGAAACAAGTGCTGATGCAGGTGACAAAGTACCTGAAGGTTTACAAGAAACACCGGAAACGCAGACAACCACAGGGCAACCTAATGTAGACAAGAATACTTCTACACCACCCTCCTCACCAAAGAAATTTGTTCTCACACAAGAATATATTCAACAAAGTAGGTAGTTTGTTTGTTTTTTCTTAATATTACTTTTTGTGATGATTCAGACATACCAGGATATATAATTGCTGTTCGTTTAGAATAAAAAATGCAGGAAAGCAGCTTAGTGTAATCTAGGTTTATCATTCATGGAAGAAGGAAAACCCCACAAAATCCAGATTGTTTGGTGCATTGATCAACTTCTTTAGCCTCAGAATTGCTTGGACAGGATATCTCAGTAGGTTGCCCAAATTCTTGTTAAGTTTAGTGCCTCCAAGACCCAGTTTTTACCCCTCTCTCTATCAAAAACTCCTCACAATTCATCTTTCCTTTGACAGTCCTGTAATTCCACCTCATGACTCGATGAACGTACTTGGTATTACTGTAACATCCACTCTTCCTTGGAAACCCCACATTACAGGAATAGATAAGTCTGCCTCTTAGAGACTGGGTGTCCTGTTTAGATGTCGAAACTTCTCTTCTGAACAGTTGCTCTGTTTATACAAGGGATTGGTTCATCCTTGTATGAAGTACTGCTTTCACATTTGAGGTGGTTCTAACTCTGCATCCTTACTTGAGAGTTGAGTCAAAAGCAGTCTAACTTACAAACTGTTCCAGGCATGACCCCCTAGCCTTACGCCACAGTGTTGGTTCTCTTTCCCTCTTCTATAGGTATTACTTTGGTTTTTGTTCCTTAGAGTTGGCTGCTTGTATGCACACACCACTAGCTAGACCACGCAATACTTGGCAAGCTGCTGCATCACACTGTTATTGTGTGGCCATCAGCAACTTGGGGTGGGCTGTTTTGATACCTGCTTCTTTCCTTACATGTTAAAGCTTTAGAACTCTCTACCTTCTCATGTCTTTCACAATAACTATGACCTGGCACACTTCAAAAGAGGTTTTTCTTTCTCCAAAATTGATAGATGCTTTCCCTTGTCTTTTCTTTTTCTGTTTCATAATTCTCTCCATTTCATTTAAAGCCCATCCTTGATGTGGACTTTTGTCCAGGACTGAAGCCTTCAAAAAAAAAAAATCAACAAGTCATTCATCTGTGTGTGGATAGTTATTGTCAGGAGAGAGCTTGGAAGGTATAATAGAATTGTTAAATTATACCGACCCCTTTAGGTATAGGTTCCAGATAGCAGTTGATATATTGAAGGTAGCAGGTGGTGGGCAGCAACTTGACCAGGAAGGCATTGAGAGCTAGAAAGATATGAAAAGCCTGTTATGTCATATCCGACCCATTAGGTATAGTTCCTGATGGTAGTTGATATATTGGAATTAATAGTTGGTAGACAGCCACTGACCAGGGAAGTATATTACTGGTACTACTAGCCAGGGTATCAGGAAGGTTAGTGACGACTGCATATTGAGTCAGCACTTCAGTAGTTGTCAAGCTGCCCTCCACTGACCCAGGTAGCAGTATTTTATATCTGCCTCACCCATAAGTGGACTGCTGGCATTCTGTCCACAAAAATACAATCGCTTCTTCGCACACATAACACTTGACAATCCTTGACTCACACAGCTTTTAACTAGATTTTCCTGCAGTTAGCACTGTGTGCTAGCTGTGCCTTTTGGCAAAATGATACGAGCAATAGATAGAACTAGTAGATAGGTATATTAGACAGGAGCATTAGGTAGAAACAAGTAGAAGATAGGAACTTAAGATGGGGGCATTAGTTAGAAGTAGTTAGTTGGGACATTAGTTAGACACATTAGATAGAAGTAGTCAGTAGGAACATTAGGTAGGAGCCTTTGGAAACACTGCATTGGAATTGCCCTTTGGCAGTGGCCTGCTGAGGGTGAGGCAACAAAGGCTAAGAAGCAGCATTTGAGTTCACCAGTTATGGAGAATTTTGCTTTGGCTACCCCTTTTGAGGAAGTTTCTAGAGGAAACAAGCATCAGAGATATAGATAGATAGGTACAATCCCTGAAGGTGAACTTTTCCTTATTTGATGATATTTTCCCATGTTACGTGAGTTGATGGGTTAAAAGTACAGTAAGAGCATGTCACATGTTAATGCAGAAGCTCTTTTTGGCTAATTTCTATATATCATCTTGATATCCCTTGAATTCATTTTGGGTCCATGCCTGAGGGTGAATGACTTTTCATTACTGTACTCTGTTTTTAGGTTTCTTGCTTTTGCATTTGGGAAAATTTGAAAGTGTTCATCCTCAGTGTGTGAAAAAAAACTGGTTTGAGCATCCAAAATTTTACAATTTAGGGATAATGTTACTTTTAGAAAGCTACCTGCCTTTTTCATACATTTTGTTAGCTCATTTATTTTGAGATATAGTGGACATGTTCCTCCTTAAGTTTGTGTAGTGACATTACAGGCAAGGAAAGTTTGAGGATTGGTGAGATCTTCTTAGCTTTGTATATGTTTTTTGAAATGATGAGTGGTTGTTTTGTCTCCTTGTAATTTCTTTTTTTTGATTGTCAGTCGGTGTAGTCTGTTGAGTCCTAAATGGTAACCCATTTGTGATCTTTAAGTTACTATCCTTTGAAAGTCAGAAGAGCTTCTTTAGGTTTAGGTTACATTATGTTTAAACTTTATGTTTTATACTTTAAGAGTACTGTATAAAAAGGAATGTTGTTTATGTTGTCAATTGATTTGCTTGATGAAATTATCCAAATTTTTTTCTTGTTTTTCTGGGGCAGCCATAAAGTCAGCCTTAAGTCGTGAAGATTTGACTCCTGATATTGAAGAAAAGCTAATGCAACTACAAAAGTACAATAGTGAACAAACCAAGAAGGATGATGGTCCTGGACTACTAACCACCACTAGTGTGGCCACATCAACTATCAATACCGTACCAACAAGAACCACACCCTCTAAGAGGGTGCGGGAACCGGTTAGTGTATTAGCTTGTTACCTAGTAGTATTACATAATCTTGTAATATACCTAGAAGCTTTCAAACAATCTAAATTTTTTTTATTATAGCATAGATCAAATTTTAAAAATTTCTTGTGCATGTTTATTCAGTAACTATTTATGTGACAGCTACAACATAGGTAGAAAATAGTTAGAATCTTCCTCATTCCTAATTTGCCTGTAGCACTGGCTTCAGGCTTTAGTTGACTGTTACAATATCATGATTGCCAAAATCATTACTGTGAAGAGGAGCTCCAGTCTGTCCTGCCAAAATCTTTACTATAAAGTGGAGCTCCAGTCTGTCCATCCTGTTTCTAGACATGGCTACTTTATAGAGGCTCCTACTTAATTCATCCATTTGTTTGGAAGGATAGATATTGCTGGCTGCTTGTGTGAAATATTTTCAGGAATGTACTTTATTTTTACCCTTTTAGAAAGCTGAAATTGAAATACAAGTAGGGGAGGGTTTCTAGCCCTTCTCCCGTCCCCTTTAGTCGCTTTCTACGACACGTAAGGAATGCGTAGGAAGTATTCTTTCTCCCATATCTCCAGGGCAGATTAGAAACGGTAGTGAGTAGTGGGATGAAGAAGTAAGATTATTAGTGAAAGAGAAGAGAGAGGCAGTTGGACGAGTTTTGCCAGGAAATTGTGCAAATGGCTGGGAGATGTATAAAAGAAAGAGGCAGGAGGTCGAGAGAAAGGTGCAAGAAGTGAAAAAGAGGGCAAATGAGAGTTGAGGTGAGAGAGTATCATTAAATATTAGGGAGAATAAAAAGTTGTTTTGGAAGGAGATAAATAAAGTTCATAAGACGAGGGAACAAATGGGAACTTCAGTGAAAGGGGCTAATGTGGAGGTGATAACAAGTAGTGATGATGTGAGAAGGAGATGGAGTGAGTATTTTGAAGGTTTGTTGAATGTGTTTGATGATAGAGTGGCAGATATAGGGT